>WNGS01163555.1:9232230-9249283 GCA_020271785.1 Procambarus virginalis
GAGAGAGAGAGAGTCAGAGAGAGATTACTCTCTTGATAATTGGGGCGACATGCTGGTATTATTGAATGCAGAACCATGGGAGATAGAGGCAGAGCGAGAGAAAGAGAGCGAGATATTGAAAGAGAAAATGAGAAAGAGCGAGAGAGTGTTTGAGATAATTAAAGAGGGAGATATAAAGAGCGAGAGAGAGAAAGAAATGTGTGTGGGAGAAGGGAGGAACGGGAATTACATTAATAAATTGTAAATTAGAGGAAGACAAGCATAGACGACCAAAACCATATATTTAACGTAAGCATGGGAAGATAATTAAAGGGGGAGCCCATGCAAGAGAGAGAGAGAGAGAGAGAGAGAGAGAGAGAGAAAGAGAGAGGCAGACAAACAGAAAACGTGACCGATAAGGAATGGAAAGAAAATAATTCAAGAGTACATATGAATACCTCAAGAAACGTGATCAAAGTTGAATACGCAAATGATAAAATGGCAGTGTATGAAAAAGTTTCTGAGACAAGAGATTTGGGGTGCAGAGAGAGAGGGTAGGGAGAGTGGGAGTGGGGAGAAGTGGGGGTGAGGAGAAGTGGGGGTGAGGAGAAGTGGGGGTGGGGAGAAGTGGGGGTGGGGGAGGAGTGAATAAGGTCGAAAAAAACAATAAGTAGCGCTTGAGCGAAGGATAGAGGTGGAGAGTGAGGGAGAATGTAAGCAGGAAGAGTGACGGCGGAGAGAATTAAATAGTTATAATTAAAGGAAGGAAAGTGAAGAGGGAAGATAATGAGAACAGGGTGCATGGGAGAGAGTTAATGAGGAGGGAGAGTGGGAGAGGAAAGGCCAGTCAGGAGGGTGGCCATGAAAAAAAGGAGGTAGTGAGGGGGAGAGAGGGAAGAGGAGACGAGAGCCGTGGAGGGAAGAGGGTGAGGGAAAATTAGGGAAGAACGATAGAGGGTGAAGGGCGCAGAAGATAAGGTATGGAGGTATGGAGTAATAAGGGAAGAAGAGGAGAAAATAGAAGAGGAGGAGGAGGAGAAAGAAGAAGAGGAGAAGAAAGAGAACGCACGAGTAACGAGAGGAGAGAGATGGTTGTGGGTAGAGACGAGAGAGTGAAGGAAGATGGAGAACAGAGTGTAAACAAAGAGAGGAAGTCAAGGGAGAATGAAAAAAATTAAAATATTGTAATAGGATAACATAAGTTTACTTGTTAATGAAACTGGAGACACACACACAGGGGGGGTCTGGTTGCTGAGTAGACAGCGCGCGGGACTCGTAATCCTGTGGCCCGGGTGCGATCCCCGGTGATGGCAGAAAGAATATGGCCTGAGTTTCTTCCACCCTGATGCCCCAGTTACCTAGCAGTAAATAGGTACCTGAGACCTAGAAAGCTGTTACGGGCTGCTTCCTGTGTGTGTGTGTATGTGTGTGTGTGTGTACACAACACACACACACACACACATACACACAGTGGAACACACAAACTAGGCAGTGGAAACAGTAGGCCAGACACAGGATACAGAATAGGAGGTGATGCACTTAATGAAACGGACAAAGAGAAAGATCTAGGAGTTGATATCACACCAACCTGTCTCCTGAAGCCCACATAAAAAGAATAACGTCTGCGGCATATGCGAGGCTGGCTAACATCAAAACAGCGTTCAGGAACCTGTGTAAGGAATCATTCAGAATCTTGTACACCACATATGTAAGACCAATCCTGGAGTATGCGGCCCCAGCATGGAGCCCGTACCTTGTCATGCACAAGACGAAGCTGGAAAAAGTCCAAAGATATGCTACTAGACTAGTCCCAGAACTAAGAGGCATGAGTTATGAGGAAAGGCTGCGGGAAATGCACCTTACGACACTGGAAGACAGAAGAGTAAGGGGAACATGATCACAACCTACAAAATCCTCAGAGGAATCGACCGGGTAAACAAGGATAAACTATTCAACACTGGCGGGACGCGAACAAGGGGACACAGGTGGAAACTGAGTACCCACATGAGCCACAAGGACGTTAGAAGGAACTTTTTCAGTGTCAGAGTAGTTAACAGATGGAATGCATTAGGCAGTGATGTGGTGGTTGTCTTGAGGTTATCTTGAGATAATTTTGGGGCTTTTAGTGTCCCCGCGGCCCAGTCCTCGACCAGGCCTCCACCCCAGGAAGCAGCCCGTGACAGCTGACTAACACCCAGGTACCTATTTTACTGCTAGGTGACAGGGGCAGAGGGTGAAAGAAACTTTGCCCATTGTTTCTCGCCGGCGCCCGGGTTCGAACCTGGGACCACAGGATCACATGTCCAGCGTGCTGTCCTCTCGGTGGAGGCTGACTCCATACACAGTTTTAAATGTAGATATGATAGAGCCCAGTAGGCTCAGGAACCTGTACACCAGTTGATTGACAGTTGAGAAGCGGGACCAAAGAGCCAAAGCTCAACCCCCGCAAGCACAAATAGGTGAGTACAAAAAGGTGTGTACACACACACACACACACGCACACACACACACACACACACACACAAACACACACACACACACACACACACACACACACACACACACACACACACACACACACACACACACATACACACACACACACATACACACACACACACACACACACACACACACACACACTCACAATTGTCAATGGAATGCATTAGGCAGTGATGTGGTGGAAGCTGACTCCATACACAGTTGCAATTGTAGATATGAAGTACACCTGTTGATTGACCTGTACACCTGTTGATTGACGGTTGAGAGGCGGGACCAAAGAGCCACACACACACACACACACTGTGCTAAGGGAAGTGAAAAATTGGATGAGAAAAATTTGCCCTAGTGTTTCCAGTGCAGAGAAGAACATTCAAGATGGCCGCCGGCAAGAGGAAATACAAAACAGACCTTGATTTTGCTGGATTCAATGAAGAAAGCATTGATATAACCAGTCTATACAACAAGTTGGTAAAATTAGATACATAGTGACCTCTCATGTAGAAATAATTAGTAAATTGAAAGAAAGTAATGACCATATAAATAGCAAAGATGTATGTCTTGAGGGTTTAGTGAAAGACTTGTGCAAGGATAAGAATCAATTGGAAACAAATTGCAAAGTCATGAAAGAAGAAAATAAACTCTTAAAAATAGCTATGGAAGAAGTTAAAGTAAATTTAAACATAAATGACTACAATAGGTTAGGTAAGGAATTTCAACAGGAGAAACAGCTTTTGTCAGCACAGATGGAGGAAGTTACATAGGGAATAGAACAGTGCAAGAAAGATATGCAACTCACCTATGCACAAGTGGCCAAGGAGAAGGAAAAAATAGAAGAAGTAGTAAGGGAAGTCAAACAATGCAGCAACCAAGATAAAACAAACATTAGGCTGGAAGTGAGAAAAGAATTGGCATCTAACCCGAAGTTGGTGCAAAACACAGTTGATCGGAGTAAGTCCCTGATTATTTTTAGCTGCAAAGAAAAGGAGATAACATCTAGGTCACAAAGAGCTGTAGAAGAAGCAACAGTAGTAGATAAAATTGTTGGCCTCGTGGAAGGTCTTACAACCATAGAGAATGTGTGCGACTACAGGAGAATAGGCAGATATGTTAAATGGAAAGATCGACCTTTGAGGATCACCCTAAATGGTGCCAAACAGATGGAAGAAGTACTAAGGAATGCTAGAAAATTACAAAGTGATGAGGATGGGAAAGTGTGGTCGTTAAGACGTGATCTTTCAAAAGAAGATAGAGAGAAGCTGAAACTTATCCTCGCCGAGGCCAAACGTTTAAATGAGAACAGGAATGAAGAAGAAATCAATTCTTTTTTCTACACAGTGATAGGGGTAGGCAGACCAGTAAAGTGGTATCTTCTTGAGGTTATCTTGAGATGATTTCGGGGCTTTTAGTGTCCCCGCGGCCCGGTCCTCGACCAGGCCTCCACCCCCAGGAAGCAGCCCGTGACAGCTGACTAACACCCAGGTACCTATTTACTGCTAGGTAACAGGGGCATTCAGGGTGAAAGAAACTTTGCCCATTTGTTTCTGCCTCGTGCGGGAATCGAACCCGCGCCACAGAATTACGGGTCCTGCGCGCTATCTACCAGGCTACGAGGCCCCCATGTATATAAAGGCAAACCAACAAAATCATTAGAGAGAGGGGGAGTGAAAAATAAGAAGAGGGGGAACAAGTTCCTGAAGATTGCATACACCAACATAAATGGAGTAAGAACATAGATACTGAAGTTCAGTGATGTAATACAGCTGCAGACCCCAGACATTGTTGCACTCACAGAGACAAAACTTGAAGATGTTATTTTAAATGACGTCATATTCCCAAGGGGCAACTCAATTTGGAGACGGGACAGAAAAATTAGGAAATGCGGTGGCGTTGGTGTGCTGGTGAAAGAACACCTAAAGGTGGACGAAATAATGACTGCCAATCCACAAGAAGTTGACATAATAGCACTAGAGATCTGCCATGAGGATGATAAACTAGTGATCATAAATGCATATAGTCTACCGCCAAGCAGCACATGGTCAAAGTAGGAGCTAGATAGTAAAAGATATGGTCTTATAACAATAATGAGAGAAATCATAGCGAGAGCGGATAACGATAGATCACGACTGTTGATAGTCGGCGACTTCAACTTGAAATCCATAGACTGGGAAGCATATGAAGCTAAAACAGAAGATTTTTGGACCTGTAAATTTGTAGACCTCATCCTGGAAACATTTTTGTATCAATATGTTGAACAAGCTACGAGGATGAGGGAAGGGGACGTTCCCTCCATGCTAGATTTGATATTTACCAGGAAGGAGGAAGAAATATTTGACATTCAGTACCTTCCTCCCTTGGGAAAAAGTGACCATTTCTTTTTGGGGAATAAAATATGCAATGCATTATAATCTGGAAGAAAATAAGAAGGTTGATGCAATTGAAAAAAACTGACTTTAGGAGAGGACATTATGGCAACCTTAGAAAAAATTTTAGTGAGTATAATTGGACAGACTTGTTGCTAGGCAAGGAAGTGAATGAGATGTATGTCAAGTTTTGTGAAATATATGATAAAGGCACAAAAAAATTATACCAAAACAGAGATGCAGAACTAGGAAACAGGGTTGGTTCAATAGAAATTGCGAGAGGGCCAGAGACCAAAAGACACAAAAATGGAATCAATACAGGAAGAGGCCAAACCCCCAAACATACCAGCGATACAAATATGCGAGAAACAACTACACGGCAGTGAGGAGACAGGCCCAAAAAAAAAATGAAAAAGGGATTGCAGACAAATGTAAAACAGAACCAGGTCTATTCCATAAATTCACAAACAACAAATTGCAGGTAAAGGATAATATTCAGAGGTTGAAAATGGGAAATAGATTCACGGAAAATAAAAGGAAATGTGTGAAACATTAAACGAAAAGTTCCAAAGTGTGTTTGTACAAAATGAAATCTTCAGGGAACCAGACACAATAAGAATTCCAGAGAACAACATAGAGCACATGAAGGTGTCTAGAGACGAAGTGGAAAAAATGATCAAGGAGCTAAATAAGAACAAAGCAGTTGGTCCAGATGGAGTTTCACCATGGGTTATGAGAGAATGTGCACCTGAGCTCAGCATTCCACATCAACTGATTTTTCAGGCATCCCTGTTTACAGGAGTTGTAGCTGATGTGTGGAAAAAGGCTAACATAGTTCCAATCTACAAAAGTAGAAGCAGGGAAGACCCCCTTAATTATAGACCGGTATCATTGACAAGTGTAGTAGTCAAAATATTGAAAAAAATAATTAAAACTAAATGGGTAGAACACCTGGAGAGAAATAATATAATATCAGACAGACAGTACGGTTTTCGACCAGGAACATCCTGTGTATCGAATTTACTCAGTTTCTATGATCGAGCAACAGAGATATTACAGGTTAGAGATGGTTGGGTTGACTGCATCTATTTGGACCTAAAAAAAGGATTCGGCAGAGTTCCACATAAGAGGTTGTTCTGGAATCTGGAAAATATTGGAGGGGTGACAGGTAAGCTTCTAACATTGATGAAAAATTTTCTGACTGATAGAAAAATGAGGGCAGTGATCAGAGGCATTGTATCGGACTGGAGAAATGTCACAAGTGGAGTACCACAGGGTTCAGTTCTTGCACCAGTGATGTTTATTGTCTACATAAATGATCTACCAGTTGGTAAACAAAATTATATGAACATGTTTGCTGATGATGCTAAGATAATAGGAAGGATAAGAAACTTAGATGATTGTCATGCCCTTCAAGATGACCTGGACAAAATAAGTATATGGAACACCACTTGGCAAATGGAATTTAATGTTAATAAATGCCATGTTATGGAATGTGGAATAGGAGAACATAGACCCCACACAACCTATATATTATGTGAGAAATCTTTAAAGAGTTCGGATAAAGAAACAGATCTAGGGGTGGTTCTAGATAGAAAACTATCACCTGAGGACCACATAAAGAATATTGTGCGAGGAGCCTATGCCACGCATTCTAACTTCAGAATTGCTTTTAAATACATGGATGACGATTTACTAAAGAAATTGTTCACGACTTTTGTTAGGCCAAAGCTAGAATATGCAGCGGTTGCGTGGTGCCCATCTTAAGAAGAACATCAACAAACTGGAAAAGGTGCAAAGACACGCTACTAAGTGGCTCCCAGAACTGAAGGGCAAGAGCAACGAGGAGAGGTTAGAGGCATTAAATATTCCAAAACTAGAAGACAGAAGAAAAAGAGGTAATATGATCACTACATACAAAATAGTAACAGGAATTGATAAAATCGATAGGGAAGATTTCCTGAGACTTGGAACTTTAAGAACAAGAGGTCATAGATTTAAACTAGCTAAACACAGATGCCGAAGAAATATAAGAAAATTCACTTTCGCAAACAGAGTGGTAGACGGTTGGAACAAGTTAGGTGAGAAGATGGTGGAGGCCAAGACCGTCAGTAGTTTCAAAGCGTTATATGACAAAGAGTGCTGGGATGACGGGTCACCATGAGCGTAGCTCTCATCCTGTAACTACACTTAGGTAATTAAACTTAGGTAATTACCTGTTGATTGACGGTTCAGAGGCGGGACCAAAGAACCAGAGCTCAACCCTCGCAAGCACAATTAGGTGAGTACAATTAGGTCAGTACACACACACACAGAAGATTCAGCGGTATTCAACCAAACTCGTCCGGGAACTGAGAGGTATGAGCTACGGGGAAAGACTAAAGGAGCTGAAACTCACGTCCCTGGAAGACAGAAGAGTAGGGGGAGATATGATAACCACCTACAAAATTCTATAGGGAATATATAGACAGGGTGGACAAAGACAAGCTCTTCAGCACGGGTGGAACACAAACTAGAGGACACAGGTGGAAACTAAGTGCCCAAATGAGCCACAAAGACATTGGAAAGAATTTTGTCAGTGTCAGAGTAGTTAACAAATGGAACGCACTAGGAAGTGATGTGGTGGAGGCTGACTCCATACACAGTTTCAAATGTAGATATGATAGAGCCCAGTAGGCTCAGGAATATGTACACCAGTTGATTAACAGTTAAGAGGCGGGACCAAAGAGCCAGAGCTCAACCCTCGCATGCACAACTAGATGAGTACCAGGTGGAGAGTGACGGTAGCCTGGTGGAAAGTGACGGTATCCTGGTGGAGAGTGACGGTATCCTGGTGGAGAGTGACGGAAGCCTGGTGGAGAGTGACGGTAGCCTGGTGGAGAGTGACGGTATCCTGGTGGAGAGTGACGGTATCCTGGTGGAGAGTGACGGTATCCTGGTGGAGAGTGACGGTATCCTGGTGGAGAGTGACGGTAGCCAGGTGGAGAGTAACGGTATCCTGGTGGAGAGTGACGGTATCCTGGTGGAGAGTGACGGTATCCTGGTGGAGAGTGACGGTATCCTGGTGGAGAGTGACGGTAGCCTGGTGGAGAGTGACGGTAGCCAGGTGGAGAGTGACGGTAACCAGGTGGAGAGTGACGGTATCCTGGTGGAGAGTGACGGTAGCCAGGTAGAGAGTGACGGTATCCTGGTGGAGAGTGACGGTAGCCAGGTGGAGAGTGACGGTAGCCAGGTGGAGAGTGACGGTAGCCTGGTGGAGAGTGACGGTATCCTGGTGGAGAGTGACGGTAACCAGGTGGAGAGTGACGGTAGCCAGGTGGAGAGTGACGGTAGCCTGGTGGAGAGTGACGGTAGCCTGGTGGAGAGTGACGGTAGCCAGGTGGAGAGTGACGGTTGCCATGTGGAGAGTGACGGTAGCCAGGTGGAGAGTGACGGTAGCCAGGTGGAGAGTGACGGTAGCCAGGTGGAAAGTGACGGTAGCAAGTTGGAGAGTGACGGTAGCCTGGTGGAGAGTGACGGTAGCCTGGTGGAGAGTGACGGTAGCAAGTTGGAGAGTGACGGTAGCCAGGTGGAGAGTGACGGTAGCCAGGTGGAGAGTGACGGTAGCAAGTTGGAGAGTGACGGTAGCCAGGTGGAGAGTGACGGTAGCCAGGTGGAGAGTGACGGTAGCGTGGTGGAGAGTGACAGTAGCCAGGTGGAGAGTGACGGTAGCCTGGTGGAGAGTGACGGTATCCTGGTGGAGAGTGACGGTAGCCAGGTGGAGAGTGACGGTATCCTGGTGGAGAGTGACGGTAGCCAGGTGGAGAGTGTCGGTAGCCTGGTGGAGAGTGACGGTAGCAAGTTGGAGAGTGACGGTAGCCAGGTGGAGAGTGACGGTAGCCTGGTGGAGAGTGACGGTATCCTGGTGGAGAGTGACGGTAGCCAGGTGGAGAGTGACGGTAGCCTGGTGGAGAGTGACGGTAGCCAGGTGGAGAGTGACGGTAGCAAGTTGGAGAGTGACGGTAGCCAGGTGGAGAGTGACGGTAGCCAGGTGGAGAGTGACGGTAGCAAGTTGGAGAGTGACGGTAGCCTGGTGGAGATTGACGGTAGCCTGGTGGAGAGTGACGGTAGCAAGTTGGAGAGTGACGGTAGCCAGTTGGAGAGTGACGGTAGCGTGGTGGAGAGTGACGGTAGCCAGGTGGAGAGTGACGGTAGCCAGGTGGAGAGTGACGGTAGCAAGTTGGAGAGTGACGGTAGCCAGGTGGAGAGTGACGGTAGCGTGGTGGAGAGTGACGGTAGCCAGGTGGAGAGTGACGGTAGCCAGGTGGAGAGTGACGGTAGCAAGTTGGAGAGTGACGGTAGCCAGTTGGAGAGTGACGGTAGCGTGGTGGAGAGTGACGGTAGCCAGGTGGAGAGTGACGGTAGCCAGGTGGAGAGTGACGGTAGCCAGGGGAGAGTGACGGTAGCCAGGTGGAGAGTGACGGTAGCGTGGTGGAGAGTGACGGTAGCCAGGTGGAGAGTGACGGTAGCAAGTTGGAGAGTGACGGTAGCCAGGTGGAGAGTGACGGTAGCCTGGTGGAGAGTGACGGTAGCCTGGTGGAGAGTGACGGTAGCCAGGTGGAGAGTGACGGTAGCCTGGTGGAGAGTGACGGTAGCCTGGTGGAGAGTGACGGTAGCCTGGTGGAGAGTGACGGTAGCCTGGTGGAGAGTGACGGTAGCCTGGTGGAGAGTGGCGGTAGCCTGGTGGAGAGTGACGGTAGCGTGGTGGAGAGTGACGGTAGCCTGGTGGAGAGTGACGGTAGCCAGGTGGAGAGTGACGGTAGCCAGGTGGAGAGTGACGGTAGCCTGGTGGAGAGTGACGGTAGCCTGGTGGAGAGTGACGGTAGCCTGGTGGAGAGTGACGGTAGCCTGGTGGAGAGTGACGGTAGCCTGGTGGAGAGTGACGGTAGCCAGGCGGAGAGTGACGGTAGCCTGGTGGAGAGTGACGGTAGCCTGGTGGAGAGTGACGGTAGCCTGGTGGAGAGTGACGGTAGCCTGGTGGAGAGTGACGGTAGCCAGGCGGAGAGTGACGGGTTGATGAGGAACATGCAAATTCGTCAAATGACATATAGGGATCTTTCCAGTGGTTTTAATTTTCAAATATTGTGAAACCTTTTGTACAAATTGATGCTTATGTATGCCCATACAAGGTATTACAAGATATTAATCATAAGGTTCCTGTTCCATGCCGTCCTCAGAGTCACGGGGCATTAGAATGCCTAAATCAACATGTAAGACAAAATTATGCACTCAACCAACAAACCTGAAAATGAAGAAAGTGATGACGATTCGGTCAGTTGTGGATTAACATAAAATCGTCACTGTTTCTCCTTCCCTTCTCCTTGCGAGGGAGCCGGTCGGCCGAGCGGACAGCACGCTGGACTTGTGATCCTATGGTCCTGGGTTCGATCCCAGGCGCCGGCGAGAAACAATGGGCAGAGTTTCTTTCACCCTATGCCCCTGTTACCTAGCAGTAAAATAGGTACCTGGGTGTTAGTCAGCTGTCACGGGCTGCTTCCTGGGGGTGGAGGCCTGGTCGAGGACCGGGCCGCGTGGACACTAAAGCCCCGAAATCATCTCAAGATAACCTCAAGATAACCTCCCTCCACCCCATCCCAAATCCTTTTCCTGACCTCTATCCATGCCTATGTAGTCGTAATGGCTTGGTGCTTTCTCCTCTTAATTCCCTTCCCTTCGTTTTAGATTTTTAGGACGGGGGGGGGGTGTGGATTGCTTAAATTTGCTTTGCAGTTTAATGGAAACACACTATTGCCCCCAGCCTCTGAGGACGGTATGGAATAGAAAGTTTATGACTGACACTTTTCCCCTTAAAGATATTCTTACATATATCTGTCATGTAATAACTCCTGTTATCAGTCTGTATCGTGGGGTGACAAACCAAAAATTGCAAAAGAATTTCACCGTGAGGCAATTTTTAGTTTTTTGCTCCAATGTTCCGTACTGTAAATACGTCAGGAGATCTATTTTAGTGTACATCTAGGTAAATATATAGATATTTCCAGACATAGTCCTAGGCAAGGGACCTACACAGTCCATTACTACATGAGATCGTTAAGGAGCGAAAGGAATTGCGTGATTGGGTTCCCCAATAGTTTAGCATGTTACATACCTCCTACAGTGTTGGATGACATCACTCTTTACATTTGGCCAGGCGAAATAACTATGAATATTGCAATATTGTGGATAAGTTATATTCACACCTTGATGTTCCCTCGTAATACCAACATTTTCTGCTGTAAGTTACCTTCTCTCAGTAGACACTAGGCGATACCTACTAGTGCACCACCTCCCATTCCACTGACACCACCTCCCATTCCACTGACAAGAAAGACGTTTGGGATCTCCATTTTCTCGGTAGAAGATAATTCTTGTAATAGTATCCAGTAGCGGCATCTACTGTCTCATTTTAAGAGACAGTTGCGTCTTCACACTCGGCAAGACTACGATCACGCCTGTGAAAGAAACTCAGGAGTGCATTCTGGTTCTAGTTCTTTAGAGACAGGTTGAGTAAAGGCAATGTCTTTCTCCTCACCTTCACAGTTCTCATGTTAAGGAGATAGTAGAGGAGATCTCTTTCGTCCTCTGGATAGTCATGCAACGTGCATGACTATCCTCATGCATGACTATCCGATAGTTGCATGACTATCCGACTATCCTCAGGATAGATGTGGATCTCTCATGGCAGTTTCTGAGAGATCCGCATCACTTTCCCTACTCAAAGTCCATAATGGCCTCTGGAACATTAACTTGGTAATCACAGTGTTTAACTTTGATTTATCCTCCATTGACCTGATTACCATGTACGCAGGACTCACTACAATAATTAGGAACTTACATAACGTGTTCGAGTTCATCTTAAGTTTGGCTACAGTTTCATTTATTTTACCCAGGTAAAATACTTGCGATCGATTAGTTTTACGATTTAATATTAATGCGATTAATATTGCCTTTAATATTACTCACTTGCTTCTATATCCATTTGGTCCTGTATATTGGATCGGTGAATTCTTTGGTACAGTTTGGGGGTGACCCTGGAGTAGTTTTGTTTTTATTTTTGTAATTCATTTGTTAAGTTCCAGTGTTGTTTTAGTTTCCTGTGAATCTTATGATTAACTCTTGTATAATAAGGCACAAAACGATTAGATATGTATTCAGCTATATGGTTGACTGGAAACCTCCCTGTAAGAGACATTTGGGCCATACTGATGGACAGCCTGTAATACCCTGTAACATCCTACAACACCCAGCAGCACCCTGTAACACCCTACAACACCCAGCAGCACCCTGTAACACCCTACAGCACCCTGCAACATCCTACAAGAATTAATTTGTCTGCTGATTGCTACCCCCCCCCACCTTGATTCTCTGCTCTTCTAGCCTCTCTTCTGCCGGTCTATCCTCACTCTGTTACTCGTGTTGTCTGGTCTTTTATGCCTACTTCTGCTGCTTATTCTCCATTTCTTGCCATAATATATGGCATATATATATTTAAGCTAATTCGAAGTTCTTTAAAGTTAAGGCTTCTGCCTCGCCTACGTGATAAAATTCCCTCACTGTCTACTTTGAAAAGTCCGTTTCATGAATGAGGTGTAATAACATCTGATTAATTAACATCACCATAAAGAACAATAAATCTACTTCATATTTTCTGCATAAACCCGTCCTGTTTAACCCCTTGATATCTTCTGCTGAAGGTGGGTCACAGATCTCTTGCTCTGTTTCCACCATCTTGAACAATAATTACAAATCAACATTTACACGAGATTTGTTAATTGAGCTAGGAGCCATGCACAAGAACACACACTTACCTGAAACGTGAAATCGTTGTAGAAGCCAAAGTTCAGATATCTCACGCCACGACGAGCAGATTCTTCAGCATCTCTTACAGCTCACCTGAACCCAAGTACATTACCTGGTAAGGCAAATGAATGATTATTTGACTGTACTCAAAGATTTACTCAGAAATATCGTACCCTGACTGGTCAACTACTTTCTCAAATATAAATTAATATTATAATATATTGTGCAAATATAGGCATAGGTTAGGTTATGTTAGGTGTTTAGCTTATGTTGGCGATTATTTGTATTTGTAGTACGTGGGTGAATTAAGCATTTACACCGTTGTGGTTCGAACAAAAGTCGTCAGTGAAACACTTGATCCGGAAGTGTTCGATGGTTAACAGTTGTGAGTCGTGTGTAAACCGTTTTTCATTCCAGTCCGTCCTTCAAACAAAGACCCAAAAGTGATTCCATGTTTATTTAGTTTCGCACATTGCAGGTATTAATACCGAGCGGTTCCAAGTACAACACCTGTCACCCTCGAATATATTGTACTTTTGGGCCAACATATATTTCATCTAATTATGGATAATTTACCTTCCTAACTCGTTTATTTGATAGAAAATAATGTATGGTAAACTCCTGAAGAACTGAGAAGGAGAACTCGGAGTATGCAAGGAGGGGTCTCAGGTTTTATCACTGTCGTCTGACGCATGTCATTTTACTAATTAGGCTTAATTGCATAATTATTATTTATTATATTTTAATATTATATAATATCTTCAATTACTTTTTCAAACAAAAAACCAATAAGAGCTCAATAGGTCCAGAGACACTTCAAGATGTTACACGACCTAACATCACCTTCACTCCAAACATCTACCACCTCCGGGTTACTTATGCCTGTGCTGCCATCTTTGTGGGGGCTCATTCTTCCCTAATCAATCAAAAAGAGTTAAACAGAAGACTAATCTGAACCCCCAAACAAAATAATTGAAGCCAATGCAAAATAATAATCAGATCCAAGCAAAATAATAATCATAAAATTGTAATTAAAATAAATTGATATTATTACTGTTGTTATTATTTACCTTTCTAGCAAGTTTTCACTGCTACGATCACATCCAGGTGATTTGAGGCGTGGCTCCACCCGTACCAGGGCGATGGTTATCACCCAGCAGTATGTAAATGGCATCTGATTGTGTTCACCACCAGACAACTCTGGCAACCGTTTTAAAAGTGGAAAAAAAATATCCGGAGATATCCTTAGTTACCTTTGAGAGGTCTTAGCAAGCAGATACACACCTTCTCTGCCAATCACCTTCCAGCCATTTGAACGAGCAGCGCGACCACTCTATGGTAAGGGAGCGCCGGAGTTGCGTGGTGACCGCCGGCCAGGTCGGACGTTCCTGAGGTCTCTCCGCTCCTGGCTAGTGTTTACGTTGGGTGATTGCTTGTTTGCCCTGCTGGTGGTGGCTTGCCACTGACAGGGTGACGTTTGCCTTAGCCATGGGGACTTCTCGCCCCCCAGTGAAGAGGACGTTGTCGGCTGGTCTGGCATTTATGGTGCCGGTGGACCATTCATTGGTTGGTGTCGCCCTGGTGGACGTGCTTCATGTGCAGCTGTCTGACCTGGTGGGCATCCAGCTGCTTCAGCGCCACCGAGCTGTGGTCAAGTTCCGCCTCCAGGCTTCCTTTCAGGCGTTTCTCGAGCGTTGTGAGGGGCATGTTTACCCTCTCCCTGATACTGCTGGCTCCGTTAAGGTGGTGAATCTCAGTGTTACCCTGACGTCTGTGACAGTGCATGGTGCCCCCTTCGAATTTCAGGCCGACTTTTTAACCTCCTGTTTTGAACGATTTGGGACAGTGTTAAGTATTCGTTGGAACAAGGTCGTTGCCGGGCACTGTGTTGGTATGCTTGACACCCACACCCTGACGATGTCGCTGAGGTGTAGTGTCCCGTCGTCAATGTCCGTTTTGGGTTACATGCTCCGCTGCCTGTACTGGGGTCAACCGCGCACCTGTTATCGGTGTGGTCACGAGGGTCATCTGGCTGTGGCGTGCGACGTGGGAGCAACTGGTCGGATGCATGTTCTTCGTGCGGATGATTTTCCGCCCCTGTTGCGTTCAGACGGTTCTGAGGACGGTGTGGGTGCTGTGCCTGAGGCGCCTGATTGCCTGTCTGCTGCTCCGCCTGTTGAGGCAAGTTCTCCGGCCCGTGCGACTCGTCAGGTGACTGCTGTTGCCCTTGAGGTTGTTGAGCCGATGTGTGTGGGTGTCGGGCCGTCGCCTGCGCCGCGTGTCGTGAAGGGTGTCCCGGTGGAGGTCCATGTCCCGCCCCCACCTGTGGATGTGATACCTGCTCCCGGGGACGCGGGTTCTGCTGTTTTGGAGGGGGTGCTTCGGCAAGGTGAGGTACCTGCCATGTCTGTGTGTGTTGACGACTGTAGTTCTGCTCTTTCCATCCCTTTGCTGAAGCGTGCGCATCGGTGTTCTGAGGCTATTTCTCTGGATGATGTAGACAGTGTGGGTGATGTGGACTCTTCAGACGGTGCTGGTGTGGCCTGTGTGGATGTGAAGATGGTGGCTGTGCCTGCGTTGGGGCCTGCTGGGCGTGGTGTGGTGCAGCCTGTCTCGAACCATTCGCGGCAGGCTCGGAGTGTGTCTCCCCTTCGTGGTGTGCCTTGGGAGGAGGTGGGGGAGTATGGTGATCTGGCGCCCCCCGCCGAGGATGATGGTGCTGTGAGGGGCTCAGAGGTGGCTATCTGTGCCCCCCCCCTCCTGCGTCTCCTGCTGTTGGATATCCGCAGTGGAGGGTTGCCCCTGATGATCGGGACCTCGTCGTGATGTTGCGGAAAGATGTGCGCCGGGGGGCCTCGGCTCCTGTGCCCTGTGGTGGGGTCGATGCCGCGCCTGCTTCCCCTGTGGTTCTCACTCCTTCATTGCCTCGGTCTGGTGGTCGCCTAGTCCCGACTGCTGGGGTCGTGCCCTGTGGGGGTCCGATATTGGGCCCTTATCGGGATGCCCGGGTGCTTCCGATCCCGTGGTGCTCGTCCACTGTCTGGGTGTCACGGGTGAAGGAGTTTGTGTATCGGGTGCCGAATAAGATGTCTCAGCCGATGCCGCCGCCTGGTGGCCAGGTGCCCGATGACACGTGGGTGGTTTGGGAGGCGTACTGCTTGCGCTTTCCGATATACAAGTTCCTGGTGAAGTATTAGTTAACGTCTGATCAGCTGCCGCCGTGACCTCGTCGCCCCGCTCTCCGGCGCGGGGAGTCTCCCTCTAATGTCCACCTCTGTTTTCGTCGCCACTCCTCTCTACGTCCCGTCACATCTAACACTTTTGACTTGCTTCTCCTCCTTAACATCAATGCGTCTCCCTACATTTGTCCTGGTGCAGTCATCGGGAGGGTAAACCCTTCATGCAAACTGCACCTATTCTCAAGAAGAAGAAGGGAGCGCCACCCTAGTGGCTGTGTGAGGAGTGTGTCCGTGCCGGCTGTGGGGGTGTTGTCCCCCGTGTGGGCGTGGTACGCCTGTTGAGTAGGCATGGGGACTTACCGGCTTCCATTGCAGAGAACCTCGTCGGCTGGTCTGGCTTTTACGGTGCCAGTGGGCCACATGGTGGTTGGGGTTGCCCTAGTGGATGTTCTACATGTACAGTTGTCGGAATTGGTGGGCATCCAGCTGCTTCAGGGGAACCGGGCTGTGGTCAAGTTTCACCATCAGGCTGCATATCAGGCGTTTCTGGGGCGGTGTGAGCGGCATGTTTACCCTCTCCCTATTGCCGCAGGTTCTGTTAAGGTAGTAAACCTCAGCGTCGTCTTGACATATGTGTAGGTGCGTGGTGCCCCCTTCGCGTTTCATGACGATATCTTAACTGCTTGTTTTTGACGGTTTGGTACTGTGCTAAGCATTCGTTGGAACAAGGTCCTTGCAGGGCACTGAGCTGGGATGCTTGAAGGCTCCCGCACCCTGACCATGTCACTGAAGAGTAGTGTTCCGTCCTCTATGTTCTTGTTGGGTTACATACTTTGCTGCCTGTATTGGGGGCAATGCGCACCTGTTATTGGTGTGGTAATGAGGGTCATCTAGCTGCAGCGTGCGACGCGGGAGCAACTGACAGGGTGCATATTGTTGTCCCCTAAACTCCTCTTTCCACTTCGAGGGGGGGGGGGGGGGGTAGGGTGTTTATGTAGCTTCAGGGCACCAATCCCCCCAGCCACAGGGCATGGCGAGAAGGCACCCCTAAGCATACCTAATTCCCTATCAAACACAAACTAAAAGACACATATTTGGCCGATCTCATCACAACCCACAAGAGTTAAGATGATAATAATAGCACACAATAATAACAGAAAATAACATACACAAAATGAAAAATTCTTTTGTATT
>WNGS01163555.1:9264071-9279745 GCA_020271785.1 Procambarus virginalis
TCCAATTCCTGCCCACAACTAATCATTCTACAACAACATCGTCAGATGAAACAGACCAGCGTGCTGTCCGCTCGGCCGACCGGCTCCCGGTCTGTAGGTGAGTACAGACACACACACACACACACACACACACACTATGGTAAGGTATGTGGTAATGGTAAGGGGGGAGATGTCAGACTGGCGAACAATAACGAGTGGAGTTCCTCAAGGATCAGTGCTGGGACCAATCCTATTTTCTAATTTATTCTAATTTACGTAAATGATATGTTTACAGGAGTGGAATCCTACATGTCAATGTTTGCGGATGATACAAAATTAATGAGAAGAGTTGTGACAGATGAGGATTGTAGGATCCTCCAAAAGAACCTGGACAGGTTGCAGAGATGGTCAGAGAAATGGCTACTGGAGTTCAACACGAGCAAATTTAAAATTATGGAAATGGAATCAGTTGATTGGCGACCAAAGGGACAGTACACAATGAAGGGGAACAGCCTACCTGTAACGATTCGAGAAAGAGACCTGCGAGTGGACGTAACACCTAATCTAACTCCTGAAGCACATATTAATAGGATAACGACAGCAGCGTACTCTACACTGGCAAAAATTAGAACTTCATTCAGAATCCTCAGTGAGGAGGCTTTTAGGGCGCTTTATCTGTCCTACGTGTGACCAGTCTTAAGAGTATGCCGCGCCATCATGGAGTCCCCACCTGAAGAAACACATTAGGAAACTGGAAAAGATTCAGAGGTTTGCGACGAGGCTTGTCCCAGAGTTACGAGGGATGAGACATGAAGAGCGTCTGAAAAACTGAACCTTACAACACTAGAGAAAAGATGGGAGTGAGGAGATATGATAGGGACATTTAAAGTTCACACGTAATAGTAACAGAACGAGGGGACATGGGTGGAAGCCGGAAATTCAGATGAGTCTCAGAGATGTTACGAAGTTTTCTTTTAGCTTGAGAGTAGTGGAAAAATGGAATGCACTTGGGGAGCAGGTTGTGGAAGCAAACTCTATTCATACTTTTAAAATTAGGTATGATAGGGAAATGGGACAGGAGTCATTGCTGTAAACAATCGATGGCTAGTAAGACGGGATCCAAGAGTCAATGCTCGATCCTGCAAGCACAATTGGGTGAGTACAAATTGGTGAGTACACACACACACAAACACACATTGGAAGAATGATTGGGATAACAGAGACCCACATTTATGACCAGACACATAGAAAGCTAAGCTGCTGGATGTGGCAACAAGAAACCTTCTAGGCCAACACGTCAAGGGAATGGCAATAAACAGAGGTAATGAACCAGCTAGACTTCCTTCCCCAATAAAGAACTAGAAAGCAATGGTATGGCGTACTGAAAGGGAAATTATGAAGAGGTGAGAAAAGTCCTAAGAGAAATACTGTGGGAAACAGAACTCAGAAATAAATCCGTACAAGTGATATGGATTATGTTTCCCAAAAGTGTCAGGAGCCAGTAAACAAGTTTGTCCCGGCCCAAAAGAAGAAAAATTAAAAGCAATAGAGAAATCTGTGGTTTAATAAGGCATATATTAAGCAAAGGAACTAAACAAAAGGGCGTGGAGGAACTACTGAAATAACAGAACACCAGAGAGAGAGATGCCATAGAGCCCAAAATAAGTATGTCAGTGTGAGAAGAGGCAGAGAGGCAGTATGAAAATGACATTGCAAATAAAGCCGAGACCAAACAAAAACTTCTCCAAGTCACATCAGGAGGAAAACAACAGTGAAAGAACAGGTGAGGAACTGAGAGCAGGTGAGGACAGGTACACAGAGAATGACAAAAAATTGTGAGAAGAACACAACAAGAGATTCCAGGAGGTCTTCACAAGGAAGGAGGAGAAGTCCCTAAAGTAGAAGAGGTGGCAGTAACCAGGCAGCTATGGAAGGGTTTAAAATTATTGGAGATGAGGTTAAGAGGCATCTGCTGGATCTGGTCGTGAGAAAAGCTGTTTGACCGGACGGAATCTCACCATGGATACTGAAAGAGTGAGCAGAAGCACTTTGCTTTTCACTCTCCATGGTGTATAATAGGTCACTGGAGACAGGAGACCTACCAGAAATATGGAAGACAGCTAATGTAGACCCAAAATACAAAAAGGGAGACAAGCAAGAGGCACTGAACAACAAGCCAGTGTCCCTAACTTGTATACCATGCAAGGTGATGGAGAAGATCGTGGACAAATCCTGGTAGCACATCTGGAGACAAGGGACTTGACAAACCACAAACATGGGTTCAAGGATGGCAAATCTTGCATCGCAGGTTTCATTGAATTCTACGACCAGGTGACAAAAATTAAGCAAGAAAGAGAAGGTGGACAGACTGCATTTTCTTGGACTGTCGGAAAGCCTTTGACACAGTACCCATAAGAGACTGTTGCANTATCATTTACACTCATTATAACAAGTCAGCATCAGTGGCTGTCATTATAACAAGTCAGCATCAGTGGTTGTCATTATAACAAGTCAGCATCAGTGGCATCATTATAACAAGTCAGCATCAGTGGCAGTCATTATAACAAGTCAGATTCAGTGACAGTCATTATAACAAGTCAGTATCGGTGGCAGTCATTATAACAAGTGAGCATCAGTGACAGTCATTATAACAAGTCAGCATCAGTGGAAGTCATTATAACAGGTCAGCATCAGTGGCAGTCATCATAACAAGTCAGCATCAGTTATACTCATTTTAACAAGTCAGCATCAGTGACAGTCATTATAACAAGTCAGCATCATTTACAGTCATTATAACAAGTGTGACGGTGTTCCCCCCCTTCTAATTCTCCCACGCCTGCTGTAAGAGTCATGTCCACTATTCCCGAGCGTTCTCTACATTGCAGGCAACAATTGAACATATGTGGGAGAGAACAGTATTCTCGAAGAGCCGAGAAATTTGAGAAAATGTAACATTTTGTCCTGTGGGATAGGCCCTTTAGGGAGCCAATATGGCGCGGGCGAGTCTGTCTTCCCGCCAAAACTGTGTGACGTCAGTGGCGCCAGATTGGTCACCGTCAGCGACGTGGCACTGGGAGCCAATGAGAACCAACTTTGGGAAAAGTGACGTCACATAGGCATAGGGGGTCCGCCCGTGTTGGCGCCAGGCGGGATCAGTCTTTCACGACACGTCCGAGAGGTAGGACGCGCGATCGGTCATCCTGTCAGAGTGACGGATTTACCGAACTCCGGTGGATTTAAGCGTCTCCAGTTGTTGGCACGCACTCTGTGAGGTCTTCCTGCAACCCAGAATTGGCTCAGATAAGGAATTGACAAAATATTGAGCAACAAGTGCTCAGGGGACAGGTGCGTTGCAAGAAGTGGGCCGGGCATCGACGTGTGTCGTCGTTGGCAGTTCACCAGTATAAGAGGCAGCTTAGTGGCCGGGCCACCCACCGTGAGTGAACCAGGTTGACAGCCTTGTCAACCAGGTTGAACGTGTGATCGACGATCCTGTCAAGTTTGACAGTAACCCCACCTTCGTGGAACCCTACGAGTCAACAGTTGGATGCAAGCACGTCGAGAAGTCTTCCCAAATACCTAGCATATATCTAGACGACGAGGGAATTGACAGTGTTGTGAGCTTCAAGTGCTCTGAAGTCGGGTGCTGTGCGTGTGTCGTCCGGGACGACTGATAACTTCAGTGACTTCGTAGTGGTGAGAGGCAGTTCCTCTGGGAGAACAGTGACAAGAACTAATTGGGAAACGTACGACGACCGCCGAGACGTAGGCTGGCTGCCGTAGTTGGGAGGAAAGTTGACGGCCAGGAGACCGACTTCGACCCTGCGACGTACTGTAGAGGACGGAGCACGGACCTGCTGTGTACAGAAGCGGCGAGACGCGACATCCTAAGGCGTGGGGCTTGTGTTTCTGGATGAACGAGGCGAGAGCCTGGACCAGGAGCTACAACCCAACTGTCATCCTAGGATAGGTGAAGTAGGTGTTTACAGTTCCCTCCCATTTCCCCTTTAGTTAGCTATATATATATTCTTGTCAGTATATTTTGTATGTCGTGAGCAAGTCTCACTTGAGTTTAAGTCACAGAGAGCACAGTATGTGGTGAGGCTACCCAGAGCGCTCACAGTATCAATTTACATATATATCTGTGTGGGTGTGTGCAAGCACCAAGATTCATCAGAGAATTTACTGTGACTATTATTATTATTGATCTGTGATTATTATTATATATATATATTGGTAGTAAACCAGATATTGGTGGATTGATCTCTATAATCTATTGATATAAATGCCTGTGGATTGATCTCTATAATCTATTGATATAAGTGCCCGTGTGTTGATCTCCATAATCTATCGATATAAATGCCTGTGTGTTGATCTCTATGATCTATTGATATATATATGCCTGAAGTTCGATTACTGATTTATATATGACATGATTGTGTGCTGAATAATATCATAGACGTGAAGTGTTTGCCAGTGATATCTCTTTAAGAGGAAGTATAAATATAAAGAAAAGTTCAGCGATCAAGCGAGTGCATTCACAGTAAATATTATTAAGAGTAGAGTAATCTTTTGGTACAGTGAAAGGTCACTGTGAGAGTATTGTGAATAAGATGATGATCGTGAGGCCAGTGAAATCATAAGTAAGCCATGTGAACGTCGAATAGTGTTTTGGAAAAAGTTAAATAAACGGTGATCGTGACAATTAGAAAACAAGTACTAGTCTTTCCCACGATCGCGAGGGCCCGGTCAGCTGGCATTTCTGACAGGTGACCCGTGCCGATGTTGCCATATGGTGCGCTCTAGAATATTATGCTATGAATGGAGCAATCGTCATATATTAATTCTGATACATTGATGCATATATATTTCTCGTTGTTCTTTTAAGTAAAATACCAAAACTCTTTGGTGTTTGATATCATCCCCTCCATTTATCTTGTGACCGTGTTATGATATAAAGTAGAGTGACCTGCCTGATACTATATTACTTGATTTGGCTCTTGCCACAATTACACCTGACCACTGCAGTGTTACTGGACACCAAAAACAAAACCAGTTGGCGACCTTGAAGGCTATGTAAGAGTTCGGTGTCGGGAGGGCCACAGATTGAGGGAACGATCTGTGCACCCACTCATCTCATAATCTAAAGGCCGGTTGTGAGATCGACTGGGATACTCTCCGAGGCCAGCAGTGGAGCCTAAGGGATTGAGGGAAGACCCGCCGAACGACGGTGAGTAAGGGTTATGGTTGGAGCAACCACCTGGAAAGGAGATCCGGTCTACTGTTGCTTTAACCCTTCTCTTACGAGAACACCGTGAAACCCCGACACAAGTCAGCATCATTTACAGTCATTATAACAAGTCAGCATCAGTGGCAGTCATTATAACAGGTCAGCATCAGTTACACTCATTATAACAAGTCAGCATCATTTACAGTCATTATAACAAGTCAGCATCAGTGACAGTCATTACAACAAGTCATCATCATTGACAGTCATTATAACAAGTCAGCATCAGTGAAAGTCATTATAACTAGTCATCATTGACAGTCATTATAACAAGTCAGCATCAGTCATTATAACTAGTCAGCATCAGTCATTAAACCTAGTCAGCACCAGTCATTTAAAATTAGTCGTCATATCATGACAGACGACCCAGCCACCAAGACAGACAGACTCACATCTCTCATCTTCTCATGCGAGCCGCCTTAACCATCCACTCTACACCAGTCAAAAGATAATAAAACCAAAGTATCTTTTCCCGGTGCAGTAAATGTGTGAGCTGAAAGAAATGATCGTTCCCAATAAAGTATTAAATGCAGCCTCTCGATAGACAAAAAAATATATATTATTTCCTTTCCATGCAGAACTAATGAGGTGGGTCTTTACCAAATGAGAAATATTAATCAAGTTTCCAGCGATTAATTGACCCATTGAATTAGCAACAAAAACTTATCGTAATCTGAATCAACATATAAATCCTCTAATTAGTTCAAAGATTTCATTAGTTTCAAATATTAATAATGAAAAAATTGCTGAAAAAAAGGGCGATGGTTTTTATGAATTTCATATATAGAGGGATATTGAAATTAATCTTTTTGTTATTCATATTTTTTATTTGCGTTAATGATGCGCTTATGACGTCACATTAAATCCACGAACTGTAAGTGCTTGAGGTTCGTGTTAGACGCTCACGAACGTCAGTGCCTGCCGGGAGGGATAGTACTGCTTGGGGGTTGTAATCCAGCATGAGAAGTTCACAGATACTCACACGCACACACACAAACACACACACACACACACACACACACACACACACAGGTAGGGTGGAGGTAGGGATAACCTATCCAAGGATGGGAGTGGAGGGAAAAAGACTGAATTACCGAAGAGGAAAATATGACGAGATGCGGAGCTTCCTCAGGGGAATACCATGGGAAACAGAACTTAGAGACAAGAATGTGCAGGTCATGATGGATTTTGTCACACAGAAGTGCCAGGAAGCTGCAGACAGGTTTATCCCCATCCAAAAGGAGAAAAACGAAAAGCAACAGAAAAACCCATGGTTCAACCAGGAATGCAAGGTAGCGAAGCAACTGAGTAAAAGAACATGGAGAAACTACAGAAATAACAGAACACCAGTAAGCAGAGATAGATACCAGAGGGCCAGAAATGAGTACCTCAGAGTGAGGAGGGAAGCAGAGAGACAGTTTGAAAATGACATCGCGAGTAAAGCCAAGACCCAACCAAAGCTTCTCCACAGCCACATCAGGAGGAAAACAGCAATGAAGGAACAAGTGATGAAGCTGTGAAAGGCGGAGAACATATACACAGAGAATGACAAGGAGGTGTGTGAAGAACTCAACAAGAGATTCCAGGAGGTCTTCACAATAGAACAAGGAAAAGCCCCTGCACTAAATGAGGAGGAAGCAAACCAAGCAACCTTGGAGGAATTTGACCTCACCAGTGATGAGGTCAAAAGGTGTCTGCTGGAGCTGGATGTGACAAAGGCTGTTGGGCCTGACAGAATCTCACCATGGATACTAAAGGAAGGTGCAGAAGCACTAAGTGTGCCACTCTCTATGGTGTATAACAGGTCACTGGAATCAGGAGACTTACCAGAAAGTTGGAAGACAGCTAACGTGGTCCCAATATACAAAAAGGGTGACAGGCAAGAGGCACTGAATTACAGGCCAGTTTCCTTAACTTGTATACCATACAAGGTGATGGAGAAGATCGTGAGGAAAAGGCTCGTAGAGCATCTGGAGGGAAATAACTTTGTAAAGCACCACCAACATGGGTTCAGGGATGGTAAATCGTGCCTCACAGGGTTAATAGAATTTTATGACCAGGCAACAAGAATTAAGCAGGAAAGAGAAGGGTGGGCCGACTGCATTTTCCTGAATCGCCAAAAAGCCTTTGACACAGTACCCCATAAAAGGCTGTTAAAAAAGTTGGAGCAACAGGCAGGAGTAAAAGGGAAGGTGCTCCAGTGGATAAGGGAGTACTTAAGCAACAGGAAACAGCGAGTAACGGTGAGGGGGGAGACATCAGAGTAGCGAGATGTCACCAGCGGAGTCCCACAGGGCTCAGTACTTGGACCCATCCTGTTTCTAATATATGTGAACGATCTTCCGGAGGGTATAGACTCATTCCTCTCAATGTTTGCTGATGATGCAAAAATTATGAGAAGAATCAAGACGGATGAAGATAGACAGAGACTACACGATGACCTGGATAAACTGGAGGAATGGTCTAGAAAATGGCTGCTAAAGTTCAACTCGGGAAAGTGTAAGGTGATGAAATTAGGCGAAGGGAGCAGGAAGCTGAACACAAGGTATCATCTGGGAGGTGAAATCCTGCAAGAGTCAAATAGAGAGAAAGATCTGGGGGTTGATATCACACCGAACCTGTCCCCAGAGGCCCACATCAAAAGAATATCATCAGCGGCATATGCTAGACTGGCCAACATAAGAGCTGCCTTTAGAAACTTGTGTAAGGAATCTTTCAGAACCCTGTATACCACTTATGTAAGACCAATCCTGGAGTATGCAGCTCCAGCCTGGAGTCCATACCTAGTTAAACACAAGACAAAGTTAGAGAAGATTCAGCGGTATGCCACCAGGCTCGTCCCGGAACTGAGAGGATTGAGCTACGAGGAAAGGCTAAGGAGCTGAACCTCACATCCCTGGAAAACAGAAGAGTAAGGGGAGACATGATAACCACCTACAAAATTCTCAGGGGAATTGACAGGGTGGACAAAGACAAACTCTTCAGCACGGGTGGGACACGAACAAGGGGACACAGGTGGAAACTTAGTACCCAGATGAGCCACAGAGACGTTAGAAAGAATTTTTTCAGTGTCAGAGTAGTTAATAAATGGAATGCACTAGGAAGTGATGTGGTGGAGGCTGACTCCATACACAGTTTCAAATGTAGATATGATAGAGCCCAGTAGGCTCAGGAATCTGTACACCAGTTGATTGACAGTTGAGATGCGGGGCCAAAGAGCCAAAGCTCAACCCCAGCAAGCACAATTAGGTGAGTACAATTAGGTGAGTACACAAAACACCCCCAAGCACAAATAGGTGAGTACACACACACACACACACACACACACACACACACACACACACACACACACACACATACACATACACACACATGGAGAAATCAGCATGAAGCATGGAGAAACTATAGAAATAACAGGACTCTGAGAGCAAAGAAGGTTACCAGAGAGCCAGGAACGAATACGTCAGGGTGAGAAGAGAGGCAGAAGGGCAATATGAAAACGACATAGCAAGCAAGGCTAAGACCCAACCCAAATTGCTGCACAGCCACATCAGGAGAAAGACAACAGTGAAGAAACAGGTAATGAAACTGAGGATAAGGGCAGACAGATTCACTACAAATGACAAAGAAGTGCACGAGGAATTCATTATGAAATTCCAGGAAGTCTTCTCATTTGAGCAAGGAGAAGTTCCAGAGATAAGAAAAGGAATAATTAACCAGGCATCACTAGAGGAATTTCAGATTACCAGTGGAGATGTAAGGAAGCTTTTGCTAGAGATGGATGAGACAAAGGCTATAGGCCCGGATGGAATATCACCATGGATACTAAAGGAAGGAGCAGAAGCACTGTGTCTGCCACTCTCCATGGTGTATAACAAATCACTGGTGAACTGCCAGAAATTTCGATAGCGGCAAACGTGGTCCCGATATATAAGAAGGGGATAGACAGGAGGCACTGAACTACAGGAAAGTGTCCCTAACTTGCATATCATGCAAGCTAATGGAGAAAATTTTGTGAAAAAAACTAGTCGAACATCTGGAGCGAAGGAACTTTGTATCACAACACCATCATGGTTTCAGACATGGAAAGTCATGCCTCACAGGATTAATTGAATTCTACGATCAGACAACAAGAATCAGACAAGAAAGAGAGGGGTGGGCAGACTGCATATTTTTGGATTGCCAGGAAGCCTTTGACACAGTGCCACACCAGAGACTAGTGCGAAAACTGGAGGTGCAGGCAGGAGTGAAAGGGACGGTACTCCGTTGGATATGGGAGTACCTAAGTAACAAAAGGCAGAGAGTCATTGTACGGGGTGAGGTGTCAGATTGGCGAGACGTCATCAGTGAGGTACCGCAAGGTTCAGTCCTTGGAACCATACTGTTTCTTATTTATGTAAATGATCTTCCAGATGGTATAGAATCATTCCTCTCATTGTTTGCTGATGATGCAAAAATTATGAGGAGGATTAAGACGGAGGAAGACAGTATGAGACTACAAGATGACTTAGACAGACTGTATGAATGGTCAACAAATGGCTGCTAAAGTTCAACCCGACTAAGTGTAAGGTAATGAAACTAGGCAGTGGAAACAGAAGGCCAGACACAGGATACAGAATGGGAGATGAAGTCCTTCATGAAACGGACAGAGAGAAAGATCTAGGAGATGATATCACACCAACCCTGTCTCCTGAAACCCACAACAAAAGAATAACATCTGCGGCGTATGCAAGACTGGCTAACATCAGAACTGCCTTCAGGAACCTGTGTAAGAAATATTTCAGAACCTTGTATACCACATATGTAAGTTCAATCCTGGAGTATGCGGCCCAAGCATGGAGCCCGTACCTTGTCAAGCACAAGGCGATGCTTGAAAAAGTTCAGAGATATGCTACTAGACAAGTTCCAGAACTAAGAGGCATGAGTTATGAGGAAAGGTTGCGTGAAATGAACCTCACGACACTGGAGGACAGAAGAGTAAGGGGAGACATGATCACTACCTATAAAATTGGCAGGGTAGATAAACTGTTTAACACGGGGGGAACACGAACAAGGGGACACAGGTGAAAACTGAGTACCCAAATGAGCCACAGGGACGTTAGAAAGAACTTTTTAATTTTCAGAGTAGTTAACAGGTGGAATGCATTAGGCAGTGATGTGGTGGAGGCTGACTCCATACGCAGTTTCAAATGTAGATATGAATGAGCCTGGTAGGCTCAGGAATCTGTACACCAGTTGACTGACGGTTGAGAGGCGGTACCAAAGAGCCAATGCTCAATCCCTGCAGGTACAACTAGGTTATCTTGAGGTTATTTTGAGATGATTTCGGGGCTTTTTAGTGTCCCCGCGGCCCGGTCCTCGACCAGGCCTCCACCTCCAGGAAGCAGACCGTGACCGCTGACTAACACCCAGGTACCTATTTTACTGCTAGGTAACAGAGGCATAGGGTGAAAGAAACTCTGCCCATTGTTTCTTGCCTGCGCCCGGGATTGATCCCGGGACCACAGGATCACAAGACCTGTTGGACGCCAGTTCACCCTCACACATAGGGTGACCTATACCCTCTTAAGCTAAACAACTTAATAAGTATCAATAACGTGGTCAGCGTGGTCAGCAGATTTTAATGCAATCTGCTCTACCCTGCAGAGCTCAGACCAGACGCAGCCTGGGCATCGGAGCGAGCACACGCGCTCCCCTTCACACCCTAGCTAGCCCCTGGCCCGGTGTACAGATATATATAGTTTTATAATAAAACTAAGGAAAAGCAGCGGATGTTTGGTACTCCAATTCCTGCCCACAACTAATCATTCTACAACAACATCGTCAGATGAAACACTGGTGACAGCATAGTGGGATTCACCCCTGTCCTCCAGCAGCACAGCAGCGCACAGCAGTGCACAGCAAGCAACACAGCAGCTCACAGCAGCACAGCAGCAGCTCACAGCAACACAGCAGCGCAGCAGCAACACAGCAGCGCAGCAGCAACACAGCAGCACACAGCAACTCACAGCAGGGCACAGCAGCCAGCATCACAACAGTTCAGCGTGGCTGACTCACCCAGCGCCCGCCCGTGTCTGTTCATCCAGCGCCTCTGACTCACTCACCCAGCGTGCGCCCGTCCTTGACTCACCGCGCCCCACCAGCTGACTCGCCGTGACTCACCGTGACTCAACGAGCCTTGGTGCCTGCCTGACGTCACCTTTCCACCTCTCGCTGTCTGGCCTGACGACTTCTGCCGCCTGACGTCTCCTGCCGCCTGACGACTTCTGCCGCCTGACGTCTCCTGCCGCCTCCCGACGCCGACGACGCCACAGCACGACGCCGGACCTGTGACGACCAGATCATCTCTGCCCCGTTGAACGGATTGCAGCCCCAGCAGCCTTCAGCTCTAGTTAAGTACCCTTTGTTATTTGTGTAGTAGAGTAAACTGTAAACTTTCGTGGGCACAATGTAAACTTACTTTATGGATAACCGATACTCGCTCAGACCTCGCTCGCGCACTTACCCCTACAGTCTACGGTCTCGTTCACTATCAGAGAGTAACTTACTCTTAACTAGTGAGCTCCCTACGCTGGCTCACTTATCCTTAGCCAGTGAACTCCCAACCTCAGCTCTCAGTAGCTTATCCTCATTAACCTCTACAACCAGCAGCGACTCAGTAATCATGACTCAAGCCCTGAATACTGCGGGTTCTAACTTGAACACCGTTACAGTTCTTACACAGTCTGTTGACATTCGCCCATTTAGTGGAAAGGATCCAACCCTCTTGGAGACATGGTTCGCTAGTGTAGAGGCTAGAGCGAAGAGCAAGGGTACTGCTGTCACAGACGCAGACTATATCAGTATGGCGACGTCCACACTTGACTATAAATCTGGAGATGCGTATCTCGTAGCAGGAACACCTGACTTAAAGAAAATTGTAAACTGGGATGAATTTAAGAAATTCTTTCGTAGGAGATATATATCGGTAGTTGATCGTGACCCCTTTGGCATTGCTCGCCAATTAGCTACTGCAGTAATGCGTCCTGATGAAACACGCAATGCTTTTGCCACGCGTCTAGCTACGCTACAGGACTCACTGGAGAAAGCCTTGATGGGTTCTAGATGGGATGCTAGTGGAAGCCTCACTATACAGAATGTGGGTAAACTATTGGCGTTCGGTGCCATGCAGAGTCATGCCCCCGAGGCCATACTGAAAGACATCGAGGATAGGAATTTTGGTCCTACCCACACGCTATGGGACTTAATGGACGTCATGGTAGAGTCCACAGACAGGCTAAAGTCCCGGGATTCTGCTCAGCTTTCTGCCGTTTTTCGTGCAAACAGTTCCCATACCACAGTGAACGTTGTCACGCGTTCTACCCCTAGACATGTTCAGACTCGTGCTAGGTCTCCGCCTTCGTATGGCCCCAGGTCATACTCCAGGACAGGTTCCCCTCAATACCCTCAGCGACCTCGAACGCCAGAATGTTTTAACTGTGGCAAACCAGGACACCGTAAAGCAGAGTGTACATCAACTAACACTCGTTACCAACAGCATGCTAGACATAACTACACAGGCCGATCACGTGATCACACCCGTTCTTATTGCACATATCACCGCCGACCTGGACATGACACTGCTGACTGTAGAGCCCGTCGCGGTACTAACCAGGCTAACCGTTCTAGTCCTACTCCTCCTTCCCGTAAGCAACCGCAGGCTGCAGCAAGTAACCAGCGCCGACCGAGCCCTACACGTAGCCCTGCAACCCGACCAACTGCCCATGTTAGGTACGCAACCACTGACAGTCGCGACACAGATGGACACCGTGACTCGCGCGTGACAAACGGCGCCACGGCCATCAAGGATAATGCAGACTCGACCTACGAACACACAGATCAGCCCTATGACTCTCAGTCGGGGGAAGGTATAGCAGCCTGGGTAAACGGTATGACGTAGGGAAGCGAGACGACCTCCCTGTATACTCAGTGCCTACCTGTAACAGGTACGGTACCTTAGCAGAGGAGGATAACATGGACGAACTACACACTGACGGTACTCATGTACATGTACTCCAGACACCACGTCGACCGTGTCAGTCTCGTAATAACATGTTTAACAGGTTGCCTATCAAGGACACAGAAGGTCCTCTGATTTCAGCCACTCTGAAGGGTCGACATGTTAAGATTTTCCTAGACACAGGAGCTCGAGTCAACATCATTAAACAAGACGCCCTTCATGGCCTACGCGACCGACTCGATATACGACAGTCGTCTGTTTCCAACCTTGGTGGACTTACTGGAGGAATGACTCCAACGTTAGGTGAAGCAGACATAGAGTTAATAGTTAATGACAGATCACTCACCGTGCCATGTGTGATAGCCGGTGCAGTACGATTCCCTGGAGATATTTTACTAGGATTAAACACCATGAGAGACTACCGAGTTACTATCGACGCTTACCGTTGGGAAGCAACAATTGGTGATACAGTGGTACCTCTTTGCAGTGTGTACACCATGGGACATGAGTTCACCAACCATTGGGACTATGTCAGGTACATACAAACCAGGGAAGACCAGGGTACACTTAACCAGTCACGCCCAAACAAACCCGTCACTCAGCCACTTACTGACACCAGACCACCAGTCACGCCAAACAAACCTGTCACTCAGTCACTTACTGACACCAGACCAACGCACGTTTCCACAGTCTCGCAGGTCGGTGAGGTCAATGAATCTTTGCAAGGGGCCCCAGCGATTGTTCATTACCTTACTTGCCTGGAGTCTAACATCAGTCAGGTCAGAGGCATCTTACACCAAGACACAGTACTACATTCTCATGCACTAACAAAGGTTATTGTCAAAATACCTGGTGTATCTGACCTAGAACACGTAATAGCTGACAGTGACACATGTCAAATCAATGGTACCTACGTAGAACCGTCCTTACATCAGGTGCAGAATAACACTACCGCTGTTTATGTTGCCAACGTCACCAATGCCAACATTCACCTTGCATCAGGCACACACATTGTTGACTTTGCCCATTATTCGTTACCGGTGCGAGTAGTGGATGAGGTCTCTACTGACCAAATGGTACATGCACTCTCTCACACAACAAATCCAGATCAGATCGCGATCTCACCTGTGCATCTTAGTGCCACTGACTTCCCTGATGCCCAATCTCAGTTATTGGCCATCCTCAACAAGCATCGCAACGTTGTTGCACTGACAGGTGAACAACTTGGACTGACGCACCTCATTACTCACAAAATTCCACTGGAACCAGGTACTCGCCCAATTTTGTACCCGCGTACAGATTGCCTCATTCTCAACGAGCTGTTGCAGACCGACTCATTGACGAGATGTTACACGATGGCGTATTGAAGAAAGTACTTCACCGTGGAATGCTCCGTTAATCTTGGTACCCAAGAAGGATGGCTCTTGGCGTCCCGTCGTTGATTTCAGGAAACTTAATCAAGTTACGATTCCCGATCGATTTCCACTTCCTGTGCTTAGACTTATTGCAGAACATAGGTCAGAATAAGGTTTTTCCACACTTGATTTATTGCAAGGATTTTGGCAGATACCGCTCGACCCAGAAAGTCGAGAACTGACGGCGTTTTCCGTCCCTAATGGTCATTACCAGTACACTCGCATGCCTTTTGGCTTACGCAGCAGCCCTATTACCTTCTCAAGGCTTATGACAGACCTGTTCGACGAATGATAGGAAATACCCTCATGGTCTACCTCGATGACCTCATTATCATGTCCAAGGATGTACCGTCACATCTCCAAAGTTTGGACCGAGTCCTTCAGAAACTAGCTGAAGCCAATCTGAAAATCAAACTCAGCAAATGCGCCTTCATGAAGAGAAAAAATACAGTTTTCGCGGCATAGCGTCACCTCACAAGGCATCACCACTCTAGATTCAAAGATAGAAGCTGTCAAGAACTTTCCAGTCCCTCCTAATGCTGAAGCTGTACAAAAGTTCGTAGGCCTAGCTGGATTCTACCGCCATTTCATTGCCGGTTATTCAGTGATTGCATCTCCTCTCACTCACCTCCTTAAGAAGGACGTTCCGTTCGTTTGGACAACGGATCAAGAGAAAGCATTCAAACGCCTCAAAGAAGCCCTGATATCTCTCCGTTCTCAAGTTCCCAGACTTCACCAAAACCGTTCATTTTAGTTACTGACGCCATAATTGGGTTAGGTGCAGTACTCGCTCAAACTAGCGACAGAAAGGAACATGCCATTGCATATGCGAGCCGAGTCCTCTCCAAAGCTGAAAAGAATTATTCGACAACCGAGCGTGAAGCGTTGGCTGTCGTGTGGCACTCAAAATTTCAGAGATATCATCTATAACTACCCTGTCCATGTCATGACGGACCACCAAGCTATCATTCCCTTGTTCAGAGACAAGAACCCC
>WNGS01163555.1:9300007-9317507 GCA_020271785.1 Procambarus virginalis
CCCTCAAGACCATCAGAATCTGCCACCGATCTCACTATGCTGGAGTTCCGTAAGTGCAGAGGGAGGATCCCTCATTAGTATCATTATTCTTCCAGGCAGAGACTCAATCTGACAGTATTCCTGGGTTCTTTATAGAGAACCAATTGCTCTACCGCAGGTACCGAACACAGAACTAAAGGAGGATGACGATTGGCTAATGTCGACCAACTAGTAGTTCCCACCAGCCTACGGCCTGATATTTTAAACTGGCCCATGGAGCGCTTTCTCACTACGGTTTTAATAAAACCTATCAAACACCCTCAGACAGACAGACAATTACTGGCCATGTTTGATTAAAGATGTAAAAACTTATATACAACAGTGTCATACATGTCGATGGCAGGAAAACCTAACATCTCTATTCCCAAGCTCCTTTGATTCCTATCCCGGTGCCTTTGGAACCCTTCCACAACTTATCATAACTGTGTGGTCCCTTTACCCCGGACCAGTTCTGGCAACGCTTATATACTAACATCCTGTGTCCAACACCAGATTCCCATAGCGATTTCCTTGTAAAGAACATTACGGCTGCTACTGTGGTAAAGAACTGTTGAAGATCTTTACACAATATGGATTTCCTCGGGAGATTCAAAGTGACTGTGGCACCAACTTCACCAATGATCTCTTCAAGAAGACACTGGAAGAATTCATCATTACTCAGGTATTGTCCAGCCCCAATTATCCTGCTTCTCAGGGTTCTCTTGAACGTAGTCACCAAACTATAAAATCACACCTTAGGAAATTTTGCAATGAAACTATGATAGACTGGGATAAACAACTTGACATCATCATGTGCATTTTCAGAAGTCTCCCAAATGAGTCTCTAGGAGTGTGTCCTTATGAGATGCTCTGTGGACGTAAGTGCCGTACTCCTCTTAAAGCTTTTAAAGACTCTCTACATAATGCCACCTTCAGTGACCCTCTGTATGTGCCCCAGTTTCTTCAAAACTTAAAGCACATTCTAGAGCGAGTGCATAAATTTGCCAACGATAATTTATTAAAAGCTCAAGATAGGATGAAGATTCATTTTGACAAACGCAGCAAAATCAGGAAATTTAAAACAGGAGACTTCGTTTTAGCATATTTTCCGATCCCTGGTTCTCCCTTGCAAAATAAGTTTACAGGACTTTACCGCACCAAGGAGTGCAAAAACAACCACAACTACGTTCTTGAGACTCCAGATAGGCGGCGGAGGACTCAGTTGTGCCACGTCAATCTTTTGAAGGAGTATAAAGGTACTCCCCCCACTGTGTTTGTATCTCTCTTCACCTTTCAAGATCCATACCTCCACAGTGAGACCTTCCCTGCTTCTCCTCCTGAAAGCACTAACTCTGAGTCAGTGCCTTCCAACTCGGAAATTCTTACAGATCTTCCTAAATATTTGCAGGACTGTAACAGTGCTCCTCTCATCAGGCTTCCAAGAACATCAGAAGTTGTTCAGCGATGATCCCCAGGAATGTAATGTGGTTCAACACGACATCCAGCTACTTCCTGATAACCGGCCGATTCGTCAACCCTTCTACCGTATCAGCCCATACAAAAAGGAAGTTATGCGTTCTGAGGTACAGTACCTTCTGGATCATGGGCTGGCCACCCCTTGTGAGTTCCCTTGGGCCTCACCCTGCATCTCGGTGCCGAAACCTCACGGTAAAGTACGATTATGTACAGACTATAGGAAACTGAACCTCGTGACCGTCAAAGATGCTTACCCTTTACCTCGTATAGATGATATCCTTGACGAAGTAGGTAATGCTACTTATCTTTCCCAGATTGACTTGTTAAAGGGCTACTATCAGATTAGTCTGACAGAGCGGGCTAAGGAAATATCTGCCTTCAACACTCCTTTTGACCTGTACAGATATGAGCGCCTTCCTTTTGGACTGTGTAATGCCCTGGCCACCTTCCAGCGAGCTGTCAAATGCGTCATCCATGGCCTAGATCACACCTACGCCTACTTGGATGACATCGTTGTGGCAACTGACTCCTGGAACGGACATCTGCTCCAGCTGCAACGATTGTTCTCCAAGCTCCTGACAGCTGGCCTTACCATCAACTTGGGCAAGTCCACCTTTGCTAAAGGTAAAGTGCGTTATCTTGGTCATGTGATAGGAAATGGCAGCCTAGCTCCTTTAACCATTCATACACAAGCCATTCAGCATTACCCACAACCTACAACCAGAAAGCAGCTCCTGCGCTTCCTTGGCCTTGCATCTTACTATCGTAGGTTTGTAAAAAATTTCGGTACGGTAGCGACACTACTGATTAATCTGACGAGCCCCAAGCAACGGTATCATTGGACCATTCAACAGACCATTGCCTTTGAACAACTAAAGTCTCTGCTATGTTCTAATCCCATTCTCGCCTCTCCAGATATTACGAAGCCCTTCATCATTAATGTCGACGCAAGTGGCACAGGCATCGGGGGCGTTCTAATGCAACAGCGTGGCGAAGAGGTTCTTACTGTCAGCTACTACAGCTACAAATTGAAGCCTCATCAGAAGAACTATAGCACTATAGAAAAAGAGCTCCTCTCCATCGTCCTGAACCTTCAACATTTTGAACCTTACCTACAATGTAATAGGTCCATTACCATCTATTCAGACCACAATCCCCTACGATTTCTGCAACAAGCCTAATTCAACAATCAACGTCTTCTACGCTGGGCTCTGTACCTGCAGAACTTTAACCTGGAGATATTCTTCATTAAGGGCTTGGATAACATCATAGCAGACGCCCTCTCCAGAGTCTACGAGGTAGAGACAGCTACTCCTACCACTCTACCGTCTAATGAAGTAACTTAACCCGTAAGAGCAGGCTTCGGGGGAGAGCTGTGACAGTAATCTCTTTCAAGAGAGATTTAGCCTGCTCTTTCCTACATTGCGTTACTTCTATACGTCTGCAACATTAAGATACCACATTCAAGAGTATATAATAGTGGAGTAACAGACGTCTCTCAAGAAGTCACTATCCTACTCCTCACCCCCCTCAATCACTGTCGGCGCACCACCTTCGTCGTCGATCACCAAACAACCACTTCACGCCACCGCCATCTGCATTGCCTTTATATAGTCTTGCACGAGCAGTTGGCCACAGAATATTCTCGTGCTCTAGAGCTGACGCTTCTATCTAGCATACTTCCCATATATTAGTAGAGGTCTCAGCCAGCATACAATTCTCAGCACCATTAACTAAATTTTTGTCTTGCTTAATGTAGAGTAACGTAAGCATTATTTTATTTTATATTGTGTTTTTGTATGTTTTTGATCCGCACTGTACATAACCAAAATTATCTTTATTTTGTTTATATTTGTTTAAAGTAAATTAAAGTTCATTATTTATAAGATTTGTTTTGCGTGTTTTTTCCTCTCTCTTTACCACAGGAGACAACCGCCAAGCAGTCAACATTTTTGTTTTCTCTTTTTTTTTTCTAATGTGATCGACATTTCCACCAGCCATAGAGAAGACTGCCTTAACACCTACATTTCTCATCACAATATATATATATATATATATATATATATATATATATATATATATATATATATATATATATATATATATATATATATATATATATTAGTATATTTTGGTAGCAGTCTTTCCTGTAGACATATATTATTAAATATGACCGAAAAAGTAAGATTAATAATTCTAACACGAATTTTCTCGATCTTCCTTATGTTTCTTTTTACTGTTGATTGTAAATGAAAAATCAATTCTCCAAAATTCATTTTTATTTCTAGTCTGACGTGACACTTGAGCTCCTTTTCGTAAAACTTATTACATTTTCAAAGACTTTAGTTTACACACACAACATCTTGAACTGAACAGAGTTTAAACAGCTTTGACTTTCTTTTTNCACCAGAGCTAGGAACGATTACATTAACATAAGACGAACATCGGAAAGGGACTATGAGAGCGATATTGCAATCAAAGCAAAAAAACAGCCTAAGTTACCACACAGTTATATAAGAAGAAAATGTCGGTGAACGACCAAGTGACAAGACAAAGGAAGGCAGAGGGGGCATATACTGAAAGTGACAAGGAAATCTGTGAGGCACTGAATGCCACTTTCCATGGAGTGTTCACTACCGAGCCTGAGCAGCTCCCATTGTTGGAAGGGGTTACCCTAGATGAAAGACTATCAGATATAGAGGTGACAGCAGAGGAGGTAATGAAACAGTTGACAACTCTAGATGCATCTAAAGCAGTAGGACCAGACAAAGTATCACCGTGGATACTAAAAGAAGCAGCGCAGGCCCTCAGCGTGCCTCTGGCAATGATCTTTAATGAGTCACTTATGTCGGGAGAATTACCCAGTTGCTGGAAGAAGGCAAATCTCGTGCCGATCTTCAAGAAAGGCGATAGGGAGGAGGCACTTAACTATGACCTGTATCACTGACAAGCATCCCCTGTAAAATACTGGAAAGAATAATTAGGCTACGCCTGGTTGCACACCTGGAGAACGTTAGGTTTGTGAACAAACATCAACATGGGTTCTGGACAGGGAAATCATGCCTAACAAACCTTCTGGAATTCTATGACAAAATAACGAGGATAAGACAGGACAGAAATGGTTGGGCAGACTGCATATTTCTGGACTGTCAAAAAGCCTTTGATACAGTACCGCACATGAGACTGCTGTTCAAACTCGAGAGGCAGGTGGGGGTGGGGGGAAAGGTCCTAGCATGGATAAGGAACTACCTAACAGGAAGGAGCCAAAGAGTTACGGTAAGGGGCGAGAAGTCGGACTGGCGAACAGTAACAAGTGGAGTACCACAAGGATCGGTGCTGGGACCAATTCTATTTCTTGTATATGTTAACGACATGTTTACGGGTGTAGAGTCCTACATGTCGATGTTTGCGGATGACGCAAAGTTGATGAGAAGAGTTGTGACAGATGAGGATTGCAGGATCCTCCAAGAGGACCTGAACAGGTTGCAGAGATGGTCAGAGAAATGGCTACTGGAATTCAACACGAGCAAATGTAAAGTTATGGAAATGGGACTAGGAGATAGGAGACCAAAGGGACAGTACACAATGAAGGGGAACAGCCTACCTGTGACGACGCGCGAAAGAGACCTGGGTGTGGACGTAACACCTAATCTATCTCCTGAGGCACATATAAATAGGATAACGACAGCAGCGTACTCTACACTGGCAAAAGTTGAACATCATTCAGAAACCTAAGTAAGGAGGCATTTAGGGCGCTTTACACTGCCTACGTGAGGCCAGTCTTATAGTATGCCGCCTCATCATGGAGTCCCCATCTGAAGAAGCATATAATGAAACTGGAAAAGGTTCAGAGGTTTGCAACGAGACTCGTCCCAGAGCTACGAGGGATGGGGTATGAGGAGCGCCTGAGGGAACTGTGCATTACGACACTAGAAAGAAGGGAGGGGGGGGACATGAAAGGAATGTATAAAATACTCAGAGGGATTGACAGAGTGGACATAGACGAAATGTTCACACGGAATAGTAATAGAACGAGGGGACATGGATGGAAGTTGGAAACTCACATGAGTCACAGAGATGTTAGGAAGTTTTCTTTTAGCGTGAGAGTAGTGGGAAAATGGAATGCACTTAAGGAACAGGTTGTGGAAGCAAATACTATTCATAATTTTAATACCAGGTATGATAGGGAAATGGGACAGGAGTCATTGCTGTAAACAACTGATGCTCGAAAGGCGGGATCCAAGAGTCAATGCTCGATCCTGCAGACACATATAGGTAAGTACATATAGGTGAGTACACACACACAAACAACACTCGCACGCACGCACGCACGCACGCACGCACACACAGGCAAGGGAAGGAGGGAAGGTAGTGATGGTACCAGCAGCCGGCCGAACAAGCAGTTACACACTCACACACAACCCATTAAGGAATATAATAATAATAATAATACAGCAAAATACCATACAATAAAATAGAATACACGCGTATATAATGATTACATTGTAACAGAGGTACCTTGACTCTTAGAGGTATGACCTCAGCGTATACAGTCTCAACTAGTTAAGCTGGGTCATTACAACCCAAGAGTGCTGACAGCACCGTACAACTATGCCAGGTGTCTCTAGAAGAGCCAATATTTCAACAAGCAAAGCTTATGTAGCTGCCAAGTACCTACAGAATCAGGCCGTAACTCCAGTAACTCTATACTAAAGAACCTGGAACCTGTTCAATTAAGCTTGGAGGATTTACAAGCCAATCAGGACTATCCTTTCTCTTAAAAGAGCGTCACATTTTGACGTATACTCTAAGGCCAAAAATCCTCGTACTAGAAAATGGTAGCGGCTCGCGAAATTGACATACTGTCCCGTTTTCTGTTTTGGGTCCTCTGGTAGGTTAAAATAAGGGCATTTTAGTACTATAGTTTCTTGAACTTGGGAAAACGTAGGTGGACGGGCTGACCAGGAACCATATCATGGTCCTACAATCATGTCTGAAAATCCTACGTTCGGGACAGTGCGTTACAGAGACCATCTTGGGGGCAGGAAGACTGCAGGAGGCATAATGTTGAACTAATAATGCCATCTGATTTGTAAAAGTCTCACTAAATGTGGGCGTATTTTCCGGGTAAATGGCCTACCATATCACATCCTGTGGAAGGTCTCATCCCTCTCTTCCACTATCCTCCTCTCTCTCTCTATCCCTCTTTGATTCTCTCTCTCCGTAGTGTCTCTCTCGTTCCTTGTCAGCTTATTCTCCCGCTCTCTCTCACGCATTACACAGGAGTAAAAGCAGTCTGCAGATCCCCACTTAAGAGAGAACCATTTATCTTGCCTCCACCTTGCTTCCGGTCGCCTGAAGGCTAGTTTAGGAATAGTTACACCGGCCATTGTCGTCTGTCATCCCCTCCAGTAACGCATCGGGATTCTTAAGATCACGTTCGCTACAAGGGCTCCTTCAGTCCCCCCCTCCCTCCGTTCCCCACCCCAGCAGCCACCGAGAAAGGTGATTGGATGACCGCACGTTCTCTCTCCATCCCTACCTAACCCATCGTCGCTGTAGATTGAACGGTTCGGATAGTAGAAACTTGGCCCTTCTCCCCCTCTTTCCCCTGCTGCACCCAGAGCTATCGCCAGGACTGTCAGCAGGCCAGAACATCCCCGCCTTCTCCTCCTATCCCTATCGCCTTAGCTAGAACCGACCGGGCGACACAGAGGAGGCATCACGAATGGGGAAAAATGTAAATGTACCGCCTCGGCTCATTTAGCTGAGGGACGAATGAATTGTGGTCGTGTTCAGGTGCAGTTGTTCTCCTCCCTCTTTCTCTGCACGCATGTTGGAATAGAAGTGTTCCCGGGGTGTAATTTATTGGTGTTTCCGGGTGTAATATAGCACCATTATGTAAGTGCAAGAAGAAGAATACCTCACCGATATTGTTCTAACATGATCAGAAAGATCAGTTCAGTCAACGATAAACCATTCCAAGAATCAATAGTTGCTTGTCGCGGCTGCACTTCGCGCTACGCGATAATGCAGTCCTCGCGGACCATCCTCCTAAAACGACAGTGCTTATAGTAACGATGTGCTCGAGCCTACAGATATTGACGGGAAGGTCCAATAGCAAGTAGACTTCTGTACTACTGAATTTGAAAAAACAGGAAAAGGTTATATCTATATGTTGCATATAGCACCTAACCAAAGCTAAACATCCGAGGCTTAATACACGCTATCAGAGGCTTAATACACGCTATCAGAGGCCAAATACACGCTATCAGAGGCCTACTACTCGCTATCAGAGACCTAATACAAGCTATCAGAGGCCTAGTACACGCTATCAGAGGCCTAATACACGCTATCAGAGGCCTAATACACGCTATCAGAGGCCTAATACACGCTATCAGAGACCTAATACACGCTATCAGAGGCCTAATACACGCTATCAGAGGCCTAATACACGCTATCAGAGACCTAATACACGCTATCAGAGGCCTAATACACGCTATCAGAGACCTAATACACGCTATCAGAGGCCTAATACACGCTATCAAAGGCCTAATACACGCTATCAGAGGCCTAATATAACACTATATGTGCTGTACTAGGCCTAGAAATATTTAAGTTTGCTTTTTAGCTTCCTTTTCCAGACTTTATAAAATTATTTGTGCAAAATTATACTTTCAGTGTGTCATTAAGCATCAATATTTACGATCGTACACATTGTTGCACGAAATATGGTGTAGAGATGAGGATGGTTAGTGTCCTGGCCGCGGCTGGCCACACTCATCCCTCCCAAGGCTGGCCACACTCGTCCCTCCCAAGCCTGGCCACACTCGTCCCTCCCAAGCCTGGCCACACTCATTCCTCCCAAGCCTGGCCACACTCATCCCTCCCAAGCCTGGCCACACTCATCCCTCCCAAGCCTGGCCACACTCATCCCTCCCAAGCCTGGCCACACTCATCCCTCCCAGGCTGGCCACACTCATCCCTCCCAAGCCTGGCCACACTCATCCCTCCCAAGCCTGGCCACACTCATCCCTCCCAAGCCTGGCCACACTCATCCCTCCCAAGCCTGGCCACACTCATCCCTCCCAAGGCTGCTAAGACTCCACATCTACACACACACAAAAAAAAACAAATCTGAACAAAGAAATTTACAAAAAAAAGGACAAAATTCATCACGTGCTGGTTGGTACCGGGCCTCGAACGAGCGCCTGAGCATATGTTAACAACCCACACGTCCTCTTCGAGAGGCGCCAGACGGAATTGAAAGTCTGTCGTAAGTCCGGCGCAGCAAGGGCGTAAATGGCACTCAATCCCATCTTCCGATCGTTTAGCTTCCGATAAGAAGGATTTAACAAAGATTCACGAAGGGCGATACAGAATTGGTTCCCCCCACCAACACTTTGTCCAGCGCCGTCACCAGAGTTAGCTACTGATTGTTTCTCAAGAGGAACCGGGGGGGGGGGGGCGTCCTGGGACCTCCTCACACTGAATCTTGTTCCATTTTTGTGTTATATTTTAATAAGATTATTTTATCTCTCTCTTTCTCTTTCCTCTTTAAACGTCTTCAAAATTGCTGGGAAAATAGTTTTTTGAGAGTATATATATATATATATATATACTTATCCCTGTTGCACGAAATACAAATGTGAAATGTGTGAATGTGAAATAATGTGAAATGTGAAATAATGTCCACCACCCTTGTCCACCACCTTCTAAATGTGAAATAATATGTTCCATTCAGGGCATTGCAGAGAGAATAGAGGGTTTTCTGCCAAATATCCATAAAACTAAACCTGAAGACAGCACACTTCGGTCCCTCAATTATCAAGCCCCTCAGCAGTTATCAAGCCCCTCAGTTATCAATCATAATATGTGCATAATTATATACATAGTATGTACATTTTATGTACATACTATATATATATATTATGACAGTAATCTCTTTCAAGAGAGATTTAGCCTGCTCTTTCCTACATCGCGTACTTCTATACGTCTGGAACATCAAGATTCCACATTCAAGAGTATTATTTTATTTATTTTTTTTTACATGCAAGCATGCATATAAGTTACAATAAAAGCAGAAACAAATATAACATAGAACAAAAGTACAAAGCACAAAGCACACATATGTACACGGACAAAGGAACAAATCAAGAGAAGACCAGCCAGAAGGGCTGACCACAAAACAAAAATGCATATACGAACATAACACAAATATAAACACAGCGGGAGACAAACATAGGGAAAACCCCAGAACAAAATGCAGACAAAACAAGCCTACTAACACCTCAAATACATACGGAGAGGCGAGAAACATACAATAATAAGGATAATAACAATAAAGAAAATAGATCCGCCATAACAAACGGAAGGCAAAACAGAACAAAGAGCACATGCCAACAGCCTGTAGGGCACACAATATGACAAACAAGCGCACACAACATCCACAACCGAACACACAAACGCACAGGAACCGCACACCCACCCACCAGCCATACAAAAAGAACCCACAACACAAACCAGAGCACGCAGGAACTGGGAAACAAAATCTACCCCACCAACGCACACACACACACACCCCATCTGCACCCCACAACCATGCACACAACAGGAAACACAGAATACACAGAAATCATTTGCGAGGAACAACGTGTGAAATGTACTTCTCTGGGAAAAAATCGTAAGGATACTTCCTCTTGTAAACTTCCCAGATCAAATCTTCAAGGCCGGTAGGGTTTTTGATCCCCCGCTGCCAAGGGGGGACCATAAACTCAGGAACATCCAGATCGGGTGGCATCGGCCAACGCGCGAGGTCACTGATGCAAGTCGCATAATGAGGCCGGGGAGTGCCCTCCACACCCTTCGAGGAAGCAGACGACACTGGAGAAGCGGACGAGGGCTGCCGAGACTGCCACGCTGTCGCACACAGAGGAGCAGGGGCCAGACGATGAGACTGTAGCACCTCCACGGAGACCGCAGGAGACACGGAAGAGACTGCTGGAGACGGAAGAGGCGGCATGACCGCTGCCGAGGAAACGGGTAACGAGGAAGGGCCACAGAACTCCCAGAACGAGCATCCTTTCTCAACACCATCACCAGGCCACCCCGCTCACCACCAACCGCAGCAGGGGGAACCACCCCCACGAAGAACCGGAGCCATCCGACGCAGGCAACGCACCTGAAGCAGGACCCTCGGACACCAGACCAGAAGGGGAGGCCGAAACACCGGCATTGGCCTTCTCAGGCAAGTGCACCTCCGCCACCACCATAGAGTGCACCACAACCGGAGCCATCCCACAGTCAACGGAAGGACCACACTCGTCGAAGTCGCCAACTTCAGCCCACGCAGAAGAACGCCAGGAACGCTTAGGCTCAGGCCGCACATCAACAGACCCGGAGGCAGACTCAGCGACACGTGCAACACTAGCCGGGCGAAACAACGCACGCCGCAGTACAGCAGCATCCTCAACCACATGGGGCACCAAGCCAGGCACAGGAGGAAGCGCCAGATCCACCCCAGCTCCCAGCACAGCTGGAACAGACGGCGAGGGTGCAGGGACCAGGACAGACACAGCAGAGGAAGAACTGGAAGACGAGGGATCCGAGCAGACGGCAGTCGGAAGAGGCTCAGAGACACCAGCCAGAGCAGGCTGAGCACCAGGCGAGGATACAACCTACGGAGGATATGCGACAACAACAGGGGGCGCAACAGGCAGAGCAACAGCTGACACAGAGGGCATCTCCTCAGCCGAAGAGACGTCTACATCCACTGAATCATCCCCCACAGGAAGCGGCGGAAAATCCTCCTCACTGAAGAGATTCACTGGCACAATGGCAGGCGCAGAACAGTAAGCAGCCTAATGGCAGAAAAAGCCACAACGATAATACGTCCGCGGCTGGCAGGCATAAAACACCCGAACGTTGTACCCCATAAGGCACACAGAGGACGGAATATCTGCCCGGAGTCTCATGCCTAGGGTGTGAATGTTAGTCCTCACACCCTTAAGTGGACTGGAAGACACCACGTTCACCCGCACACTAACCACTGCGCCAAACCGGCCGAAATACTGCCGTAGCAGACCCTCCGGAAACTCCAAGGGAGCCCCATGCACACTGACATAAGTGAGGGCACCACTTCGATCAGAAAGGGTCACAGTGCCCGCACCATCCGGCAGGGGTAATGTCCGCCCCTCGTATCACCGGAGAAAATCGCGATACGCCATCTCCTCCGAGAATTTCACTAACGCCCGACGGGCCGTGACCAACTCGACCCTATAAATTACTAACACAGGGACAGATAGCAAATCACAAGCCAGTGCAATCTCCGGGTGACAGGACCACACAGAGAATTCGAGTCCCACAGACTGAGCCCGGACGACACGGGGGGAGAGGAACCCCCATCGTAACTCCACGTCAGCACAGGCAGGCAGAAACACACCCACCCCCAACTGGCCAAATTGGTAAACAACACCAACTGCCGGAACGCTGAGGCAACACGTCTGTCCCCTACCGAAGCTGGGGCCAGACTCCAATTCAAGAGTATATAATAGTGGAATAACAGACGTCTCTCAGGGAGTCACTACCCGACTCCTCACCCCCCCCCCCCCTCTCACTGTCGGCGCACCACCTTCGTCGTCGATCACCAAATTACCACTTCAAGCCAACAGTCTCTCCATTGGTGAATCAGTGACTTCACGCGACGGGAGCACCATCTGCATCGCCTTTATATAGTCTTGCACGAGCAGTTGGCCTCAGAATATTCTCGTGCTCTAGAGCTGACGTTTCTATCTAGCATAGTTCCCATATATTAGTAGAGGTCTCAGCCAGCATACTATTCCCAGCACCATTAACAAAAATTTTGTCTTGCTTATTGTAGAGTAACGTAATCATTATTTTATTTTATATTGTGTTTTGTCTTTGTCTCTATTTTTGATCTGCACTGTACATAGCCAAGGGATTATCTTTATTTTGTTTCTATTTGTTTAAAGTAAATTAAAGTACATTATTTATAAGATTTGTTTTGTGTGTTTTTTCCTCTCACTTTACCACAGGAGACAACCGCCAAGCAGTCAACATTTTTGTTTACTTTTTTTTTCTAATGTGATTGACATTTCCAACAGCCATAGAGAGGACTGCCTTAACACCTACATTTCTCGTCACATTAATGAGGGCCTGTCCTAGGAGCTTCACTCAGGTACTGATACTAGACCAATCATTTCAATTTGTGGTAAGTGTACTTGGCTTTATTACACGTTGCTTTTTCAGTAATTTCATAACTTTCTATAATTTTTATGGTGCTGTGTATTTTGTGCTTTCCGAGTGTAACATTATGAGTGTTGGATGACTGTGGATTACATGGTGTCTGGTGGCCACAGTCACTCTTTTAATTGGTTGTTCATCCAACGGTGTTATTACTCGTGTTTCCACCTTATTCTCGTCCCCAGAATATTTCTCATTTATGGCAGATCACCCCCTTTGGTACCCTGGTACTTTGGTTTGTCTCCGGGACACGTACCCTATCTTCTGCAATCCGACTGAAGGAGGATAAAGAGGGCCATAGTTCCTCTAGCATGGACTACGCTGTCGAGTTGGGACCTCAACAAGCAGTTCTCGTCACCAATTGACACTCGCACCCCAACGTGTCGGTCAGAGATTTGTTTTTTCTTTAAGGACCGACAGAGCAACAATTACCAAAACTGGAAAGGGTACAGGAAATGCAGGATAAAAACACAAAAGGATACAAAACAGAAAACAATCACAAACAAGCATGCAATGCAAGCAAAACAAGAACATAGCAACAATTTAAAACATTTTAACAGTATGAAACAAAACAGACAGAAGCGCCGGCCTGAAGGACCGACAACAAAGCACAACAGTATGAACAAAATGAAATACAATAAGAAATACAGTAAGAAAGCACATCACACAACAAGCCAATAACAAACAAAAAATAAAAATAAAGGACAATCACAACACGTAAGCATAAAATAAAACACATAGGGCACGGTAACAACACAAAACATATACATGAATTCTAACACACACACCAAACAAGCCAATAACAAACAAAAAATCAAAATAAAAGACAATCACAACACGTAAGCATAAAATAAAACACATAGGGCACGGTAACAACACAAAACAAATACATGAAGACTAACACACACACCAAACCACCCGCCTCGCCACAAACAAAGGTATAGGCATGGGCACAAACTACCAGATGGCAAACAAACAGCTAGAAGGGCACACAGTACAAGAGTAAGCACAAAAGTAGAAAATCACCTGACATACTTGCCCGGAAACACGTCCCGAGGGAATCGTACATGGAACGCCTCTCAGCGTAACCACTGCCAAGGGCCCTGACCATCCACTGGGGACACCATATCATCCGGGACATTGGCAACAAACACCCGCAAACAGGGCACCCAAATAGTATCACTCCTGATCCGAGTGATCGGCACACGCTCCCACACCAATGGAACTGCCCCACCCTGAAAGTCCAGCTCCTCCTCGCAGATCGGTAACGCAGCAATCCGCGACCAGTGACCCAACGGCATCACAGACTCCGGTACCACGTTCCCCAGGTCCCCAACGGACGTCCTCAGAGGAGGGAGCCGGACAGAAGACACCAACACAGGGACACCAGCGTCCACTGGCACACCACCGGACGACTGCCGGGAAACCAAACTGCGCACATCCTTCCGCAAGGTCACCACCAGGCCACGCCCAATCCCAGCATCCCCACCATCGCTGGCAACAGAGGCCACCACTTCCCACCGCGGAGAGGACTCCGGTGGAGAAGGAACAGCAGGCACACCCGAGACATGGACACCAACGTCAGCAGGCACATGGACTTCCGCCACCACTAACTGCAGAGCCAGCGACGCATCTAGAATCACACCAGCCACACCCGAAGACCCACAGTCACTAAATTCCCCAACATCGGCCCAGGCAGACGACGAACGCCTGGAACGTTTGGGCACCGGCCTGAGATCGTCAGAGCTGGAAGTAGTCCCAGAAACATGGGTACCACCAGCCGGACGAACGGGCGCCCGCCACAGAACGGCAGCAACCTCGACCACAGGGGGAACCGGACCACACACATCAGGGAGCCCCACATCCACCCCAGCACCCAGCACAGCCGGGACCCGAGGAGAGGATGCAGGGCCAGGCGCAGCAGCTGAAGACGGGGGAGCAGACGGCGAAGCCTCACAGGGAGCATCAGGAAGGCCCACAGGAGCAGCAGGGCTAGTGACAGGAGTAGGAGTAACATCCGACGGCACCGCAACAGTCGGAGGAGGGGCGGCGACAACCGGGGGAACATCGAGCGATGCAGGGGGAGCCTCGGCAACTAACGGGATGTTCACCTCCTCACCCCCGGAGTCCCCGTCCAGAGGAAGTGGCGGGAAATCCTCTTCCCGGAACAAGTTGACTGGAGCAACCTGAGCCGCAGCGCACCCAGTAGCCTGATGCCCCATCAGGCCACACCGGAAACAGGTACGAGGTTGCCAGGCATAGTACACCCGGACGTAGTAACCCAGAAGCTGGACCGAAGATGGAATATCCGACCGCAGGCGCATCCCCAAGGTGCGAACGTTTGTCCGCCTTCCTGCATACCTCCCTGAGGAGAGCGTGTTCACCCGCACATTGATGACCGCTCCAAACCGCTGAAAGTAACATTGGAGAAGGTCCTCGGGAAACTCCAGGGGCACCCCATGCACACTGACATATGTCAGGGCACCACTACGGTCCGAGATGGACACAGAGCCGGCAGCATCTGGCAACGGCAATATACGCCCCTCGTACCGATGAAGGTCGTCCCATTACTCCTCCTTTCTCACGAACTTGATAACCACCCGGTAGGCAGTAACAAGCTCAACTCCGTAGACAGCCTCCACCGGGATACGAAGCATGTCACACATCACTAATTCAATGGTCGGTTATCCAGCCTTACACGTGAACTCCAGTCCCACGGAGTTTACACGCAGAACAGGAGGGAGATGGCTCCCCATGTCAGTACCGCGACGTCAACACTCAGCCAGGCAGCAAAAGTAGGAGGGGGGGTGGGAGACGCTCACACCCCCTGGCGACGAAAATGGCAAACACCCCAAACCACCAGAAGCCAGTCCGTACCTCACGGCAGCTCCAGGTCAACTCCCCGGTCAGAGATTATGATACTTACACAGGTAGGGAATTGGCAATCTTTTCCAGAGCACAAAGAATGCTAATTTTGTAAGTGTCATCTAGTTAAGTAGGAAACCCCATGCTTCTGTCCTATAGAGACCCGGCAAGGTATCCCTACGTTTTTGGACTGCCTCTCACTTTTGAAACTATCAAAGTTTCGTTTATTTTAGTTGGATTTTCTTGCCCTTATTCTCGTATATAGAGTAGCGGGTACAAGATTTTCCTGCATTTTGATTATTTAATCACTTAACATATAATATTAACGTTTATTGTTTTCACATTAACGATTGAATTCCCACAGGATAGTCACCAGTTGCCACGTCATCCTGTTACTGAAACTTATAATACCACAGGTATATTCTCTGTACATCTGTTTGCTATCTCAAAATGTTTCGTCTTTCGGTATTTCGTAGTAATCCAGCAAATGAATTAGGGAACTTAAGTAATGCCCAGAAGACAGAATTACAAACTCTAGCACATGAGTACCAACTAAATGTTCCCCATGGAGCCACCAAAAGTGACTTGCATAGCCTTATCCTAGACCACCTCTTAGATAATAGAATTATAAACTCTGATTCTCACAAAAAACATTCCATTACAGAGCGGCATACTATAGCAGCTATGAAGTTAAAGTTAGAACTAGCGAATGAACGATAACTTGCCACCCTAGAACGTGAACGTCTGAAAAAACAAGCTGCCTTTGAGAAGGAAGCTCTACAAAGGAAGGAACGCGAGGCTACCCTAAAGCGTGAACGCCAAAAAGCTCTACAGCTCCAGAAAGAACAAGCTGCCTTTGAGACGGAAGCTCTACAAAAGAAGGAACAAGAGGCTGCCCTAAAGGAATGCAAGGCTGCCCTTGAGCGTGACTGCCAGAAAGGACAAGCGGCCCTACAACGTGAGCAGGTTGAATTAAGAGAACGTGATCTGGAGATACAACGTGAACACAATAAGAAGCAAGCCGATAGTGCTCTAGAATACCGTTATCTTGAGGTTATCTTGAGATGATTTCGGGGCTTTTTAGTGTCCCCGCGACCCGGTCCTCGACCAGGCCTCCACCCCCAGGAAGNTCTCAACCTTTGGCGGCTTTGTTTCCAATTATAAACAGTTAATGAGCTCCGAAGTAACAGGAGGCTGTTTATACCAATAACAACAGTTGAATGGAAAGTTTATCATGCTTGTAAACTGTTATTTAAATGTAACCAAAGAAGTCAAAGATTGAGGAAGATGTACACGTTCGTAAGTGCTAGCGTAAGTGCTTTCATGAATCTGGCCTCAAGTTAGGATCCTACAACCCTTGTAGCGTTTAATAAAACCATTGTGTTATGATCCACAGCAAGACTCGTGGAGTCGAACTTTCCCCTCGTAAATCAATGAGCCACTTGGCTCAGTATATTCAGTGGTAATATGTCTAGGGTAGAGTGAAAGTCTAAGTACAGTCCGAACTTATCTACATGACATAGCTTCTTATATACACAAATCTCTCTATACATTCTCACACCCAAATAACAATTAAGTATATTCACACAAAGCACAAGCCACAACAGCTGGATGTCACTGAGCACAAATCACCTAATAACATTGGTGCACTAGTCCACTCAAGACTGACTGAAAGATTACATGTTACATAACGAAAGTGAGGGTGGGGGGCATAATGTCTCAGCATGAACGTCAGTAACAATGGTTAGTGAACTATCACTTTGCTTAAAGAAAAACTAAGTCCCAAATGGACTTGCAAATGGCAAAGTCTCAAATCTCTTCTCAAATAGTCAGAGTCCAAATGACTGGAAATATGACAGTCAAGAAACTTTCTATGGGA
>WNGS01163555.1:9319884-9334781 GCA_020271785.1 Procambarus virginalis
ATCATCAAGTTTGTGGGTGAGGCGGTGTACTGTGCTTTTCTGCGGAGGTACAAGGGGCGTACTTTGCAGCTGCAGGAAGGCACCGGTCTGTGACCATTTCGGACCGTAGTGGTGCTGTGACGTATGTCAGTGTACATGGCGCCCCATGGAGTTCCTGGACTCTTCGGTGATTCTTCAGAGGTACGGCTCTGTCATCAGTGTGCGGATGAACTCACTTCGTCTGGCACGTATTCGGGTGTGAGACCAACATTCTGACCCTCGGGATGCGACTGAGTCGGACATTCCGTCCTCTGTCCGGCTGTTAGGGTACACGTGCGGGGTTTTATGCTGACAACCCCGTACTTGCTTCCGGTGTGGCGTGTGGGGCATCAGGCTGTACTGCTGACGGTCGCTCCCGTGAACTTGTTCTGTGAAGAGGATTTCCGCCACTCCCTCTGGATGAGGACTCCGAGGGTGAGGAGGTGAGCGTCCCCTTCGCCGCTGAGGTCCCCCAGCGTGCCCGATGTTCCCCCGGTTGTCACAGACCCTCCTCCGGATGTGCAGTGCCGTCGGATGTTCCTCCTGACCATGTTTCTGGCCCTGCCACTCCCGTGGACCTCCTGGTAATCCCTGTGAATCGTCGCCGTCTGTTTCCTCATCTTCGGGATATGAACTTGGCCCTACGTCGCACGTCGGGTCCTGCTTTGCTGGTGCTGGGGTGGCTGCGGAGACTCCTGCTGTGTGTGGTCCGGTTCTCCTGTAGTCGAGGCTGCTGCCGTTCTGCGTCGGGCATCAGTTCGTCCGGCTAGTGGTGCCATTGCTTCTTAATCTGCTTCCGGCTCTGACGATATCTGGCCGGAGCCCAATCGTTTCAGGCGTTCGTCAACTGGGGCTGATGTTGGGGACTTCAGTGACTGTGGGTCTTCAGGTGTTGACGGCGTGGCTCGGATGAGTCGTTGTCTTCACGGTTGGTGGTGGCGGAGGTTCATGTGCCTGCTGGTGCTGATGCCTAGTCTCGGGTGTGCCTCTGTTCCTTCCCCGCCTGAGGGCTCTCCTCAGTGGGGGTGGTGGCTTCTGATGCTGGTTCGGGTGTGGGCCTGGTGGTGACTTTTAGAAAGGATGCGCGCCGCCATGGTTCCCTGCAGTCGTCTGGTGGTGTGCCTGTGGCCGCTGGTGCCCCTGTGGTGGTGCCCTCTGTCCGGCCCCTTACTGTGGGGTTGCATTTTGAGGACCTGGAGGCCTGGGTTGCCGAGTTCCTGCTGTCTGAGAAGCCGGAGGACTTTTCTGATGAGCGGGTTCCAGGTGTATGGGATAGGGTGGTGGTTACTCGCGTCCGGTGGGACACCATTTGGGTTCCCTGTCTGTGGGTGTTTGTTGCCGGGGTTCCGGTTCACATGGCGCCCCCGGTGATGGGTCAAGCCTCTTGGGGGAGGTGGCTGATTTGGGAGGCGTTTAATGTGCGGTATCCCCAGGTCATGTTCCCGGGCGAATATGTAAGCTGATTTTACTTTGACATGTATGTTATCCTTCTCCTTTGCTCGCATGTGTTTTTATTCTTAGCTAGTTGTGTGCTGTGTGATTTTCTTGTTTTGTTTCATGATGTCCTATATGTTGTGTTTTGTTCTCGGTCCTTCAGGCCGATGCGTAGTTTGTTGTTGTGTATATACCTATGTTTATTTTCTGCTTTGCATGGTTTGCTTGTTTATTATTGTTGTTTATTTTGGCCTCGCCCTTTGTTTGTTGCGGGGCAGTTGGTGTGGGTGTTTGTATTCATGTCTTGTTTCTGTGCTGTGCGTTTGCATTGGTCTTTTATATTGCTTTACATGTTGTACTTGTTTATTATTTTTGTTTTGTTTGTTGTGTATTGTGCTTGTCCTGTTATGTTTTCTGTTATGCATCTTGATGTATGTTTTGTTTTATGATGTTTTGTTTTGAAATGTTACTGTGCTTGCTTGTTTGACATTGTTTTCTATTTTGTGTCTTGATGTTTGATGTGTTTTTCACTGCATTTATCGTGTTTGTATTATGTTGTACTGAGCTGTCGGCTCTTCTGGCCGGTGGTCTATTGTTTTGTTTTGTTATGTTATGTTTTCTGTGTTTTTTCTCGTTTTTATTGTATTTAAATTGCATGCTTTGCATGTAAAAATAAAAAAAACTTACTTAAAGAGCCTTGAGGTCATACAAAACAATGTCATGTGACTTATATGTGGTGCAATGCGTTTCACTCCTATCCTCGGCCTTCACAGGGAAACGGGAATTACGAGCTTAGCCACCAGACGAGACATAATGTATGCCAACTATCTGTCACTCTGAACCACTGCTCACCAGACACACCCATGCAGAAAAAAATTAACCCAACAGTTAACGCACGAAACCCCTGCTTTCCCACTAATCACACACAACCTATCCTCACACGGGCTACAAATAACCTCAAAATAGATATCACTTTACTCCAAAATTCTGAAACCCAACTTACTGTCTGTATTCTACCTTGGCTTTATACAAAACCTAATACATCTATACAACTGGATAACAACATTCCAAAGACTGCACAAAACTCAGGCATAGCCTCAGTCTTTGTCTCATCAATGAAAAATTGCTAACAAAATATCACAGAAATTTACACAGATGGGTCTCACATCCTTATGAACAATCCTCCCTCGGTCACTAGTGTTGTATGGGTCCCGCAATAACATCTCAAGCAGGATCAGCGATTGCCAAACCATCTATCTATCTATTTTCACAACTGAATTATAGGCCCTTATACCAAACTCTCCAAATAATCGCAACATTACCAGTTAGGATATATACAAACTGTAGTGACTCTAAAAGTGTGATTCAAGCAATTACATGCACTTCCACAACATACAAAGAGTTTGTTTACCCATGCCTTCAACTTCGTCATGAACATCGATTGAACGGTTATGACACCTCTATCCAATGGGTCCATCGCATTGTGGTTACTCCATAATGAACTTAATAGTAGATCAACTAGCCAAAGCGATGCACAACACGTCCTCACATTATACCATCCAATTTCTCTTGTTGCCCGTAAATGAGCCGTCAAAGATACCATCACCCAAGAGTTTGAAATGATATGAAAAAACGTCATGCTCATCTTTGTACTATGGGTCCGTTAAAAAGAAATGGGAAACTTGGAAACATGACAGATATAAAAGCAGAGAAATTGATGCAACGATGACTAGATTAAGGCTGGGACACACCAACTGGCAGCACACACCTCTAATACAGAACATCAGTGAACTCTGCATCCACTGTCAGGTGCCACAAACACTCGAACACTACCTCCTTCACTGTTTCCGACATCATAGTGCCAGAATAAACTTCAAGAAAGTATTTATCGCACATAAAATACCCTTTACCATCAAGAATATAACCTCTCGTTACAAGAAAAATATCAAATTGTCAAGATACTGGCTAAATATCTCCAGTATACCAACAAATTGTGCCACATTTGACCCGTGGCATATTTATACCTGGCGCCACCAGCAGACAAACACAGAAAACAACTGCGTCACTGCAGCACCAAGAACCAGCTGACGCCATAAACACAACATCCCGCCCTACAATGCGGCAAGTTTCCCTCTAACGCATGCCTCTGTTTTAATCGCTGGTCCTCTATTCAACAGCACAACATAACAAACACACCTCTTAAACTCTTATCATTCTCAACATAAATGCATCTCCCAACATATGTACTCGTGCAGTCATCGGAGCAATAAACCCTTCATGCAAACTGCACCTACTATCAAGAAGAAGAAGGACTTGGCCAGCGTAAAGGCCCTGGATGCAATAGAGTGCCTGCCCACCATGGAAGAACTTGACCTTGAACCGACTGTGGAAGAAGTTGAGGAAGCACTGGATTCACTTTCCTAAGGGAAGGCCTCAAGAGACGACGGCATTACGCCTGAAGATCTCAAGTGCGCTCGAGGAACACTTAAACTGAGCTTCATGAACTTCTGTGCCAGTGCTGTAGGGAGGGCTCGGTCCCACAACACATGAGAAATACGAACATCATCACTCTTTATAAAAATATAGGTGATAGAAGCGATTGTAACAACTATCGCAACATCTCCCTCCTCAGCATAGTCAGCAAACTCTTTGCCAGGGTCATCTTGGTCAGGCTCCAGAGTCTTGTAAAAGAGTGTACCCAGAGTGACAGTGTGGTTTCAGAGACGAGATGTCGTTCTCCCTGAGACAGCTTCAAGAAAAGTGCAGGTAGCAGAGAAAAGCCCTGTATATTGCCTTCATTGACCTTACAAAGGCCTTTTACCTCTTGAGCAGGGACGGACGTTTAAAGATCTTGGCCCACCCACCCTACTCATCATGATACAATTGTTCCACGAGGACATGAAGGGAACAATTGTGTATGACGGCTCAACTTCTGAACCATTCAACATCAACAGTGGTGTTAAACAGGGATGCGTTCTTGCTCCAACATTGTTCGACATCTTCTTCACAATCCTCATTAAGCATGTCTTTGGAACAACCACAGACGGCATCTATCTCCATACAAGATCTAATGGAAAGCTCTTCAATCTATCCAGACTCTGAGTAAAAACAAAGGTACATACGAGAATCCTCAGGGACTTCCTCTTCTCCGACGATGCAGCGATCACCACACACATAGCAGAAAGCCTGTAGCAGCTACTCGACCGCTTTGCTGCAGCCTGCTCTGCATGCGGCCTGACAATCAGCCTGAAGACGTAAGTAATTATCAAAAGAAGGTACCAAGCCGTCAGCCTGAAGAAGACACAGGTAATGGGATAAGACGTCAATGAGTTACCCTGTATAAACATGACAGACTGGGAGCTGGAGGCGGTCCACGAGTTTGTGTACCTGGGCTCTACAATCTCAGACACCCTTTCCCTTGACACTGATCTCAACAGGCATATCGAGAAGGCCGCAACAACAATGGCCAGGCTCACAAAGCGATTTTGGGTAAATTTCAAACTGACAAATTCACTCAGGTCTACATGGCATGTAGACAAATACACGCAAGGGGCAGGTCTACATGGCATGTGTGGTGAGCACACTTCTCTATGGCTCGGAATCCTGGACCCTGTGCTTTCGCCTGGAGAGACAGCTCCATACCTTTCACATGCGAAACCTGAGACGCATCCTTGACATCACGTGGAAAGACCACGTCACCAACAACACTATGCTATAGAGAACTGGAATCCCTTCAACGTTCACTCTCCTGATGCAGAGACGCATGCGGTGAATGCGACATGTCACACACACCGAAGAGGGCCTCATACCGAATGACCTTTTATATGGAGAACTGGCATCAGGAAGGAGACCCACCGGAAGACCCCCAGCTGCGTTTCAAAGACGCCTGCAAACGCGACCTCAAGCAGCTGAATATCGACATCAACACTTGGGAGGCAGCAGCTGTGGACAGATCTGCCAGGAGATGCAAAATGCGGAAGGTACTCCAGCAATTTGAGGGCGAACTGAAGAGGCTGGCAAAGGAAAAGCGATTTAAAAGGAAATCTCGACTACTGACAGATGCAACCGCTTCGGTGTTTATCTGGACTTGCTGCTGTCGGGACTGCCGTTCTCAGGTTCGACTTCACAGCCAAAGCAGATGTTGCAGCACCCAACCAGACACCCAGGACACAACTCCATAACCCACGAAATTTATGGATGCCTACTACTAATTATACATATATATATATATATATATATATATATATATATATATATATATATATATATATTATATATATATATATATATATATATATATATGTCTCATTAAATATGACCGCATATTCTGTATTTACTAACTTCTGATTTAGGGCTTCTATCCCTCTAACTATTTTCTTAGCATCAGGGCTTAGCTGAAATAGGAGTTCTCCAAAACGCATTTTCGTAATTTCCGGGTGAAGAAAAGAGGTAAATTACTATAGAATGTATTACACTTATTTATACAATATGCACAACGTTTCGAACCTCGTTCGAGGTTCGAAACGTTGTGCATAATGTATAAATAAGTGTAATACTTTCTATAGTAATTTACCTCTTTTCTTCACCCGGAAATTACGAAAATGAGTTTTGGAGAACTCCTATTTCAGCTAAGCCCTGATGCTAAGAAAATAGTTAGAGGGATAGAAGCCCTAAATCAGAAGTTAGTAAATACAGAATATGCGGTCATATTTAATGAGACATGTTTAAAAGAAAACCTGCTGCCAATATACACCAATATATATATATATATATATATATATATATATATATATATATATATATATATATATATATATATATATATATATATATATATATTATATATATATATATATATATATAATATATATATATATATATATATATATATATATATATATATAATATATATATATATATATATATATATATACATAAATAACACTAATGATTATTGAAGGGCATATTTTGCATATTTTCTACAACGTTTCGTTCCACTCTGGAACATATTCAGATAAGGAATGAATACACAAGATTGATTAACTAAGATTAAGCCACCCAAGAGGTAGCACGGGCATGAATAGCCCGTAAAATACACTCGGTGCAGATTTAGGTTAAATACACATGTGGAAGAGATGAAGTTGTATGAGAGGTGAGGTGAAGTTGTGTGAGGGGTAAGACGAAGTAATCACGCATAAGGGAAGAAACAGGGGAATAATTGGGATTGAGACCAATCAAACACTGGGTAACGCAGTGAGCGGGAGAACTCGGTAGAGATGTCGTCATTATCCGGTGGTGAATGGTCAGGTCAGAGCGTAAAAAAGGGTATCGAAGTCGTTACTTTGTATATTTAGGGTGGATTTTGTTTTTCCTTTGAGTATAGCGCAATACTCAGAGAAGAAAAAGATCCATATTTCGTAATTTTGGACTGATGTGCACTTCACACCATGGGGAATAACGACTCATGGTAAGCCTCATGATAAGTAACTTTAACACCGATTTTTCCCTACAAGATGCATTTATATATTTTATTAATGCGTTCATGAATGCAGTTATATGATCCTGCTTGCCATGATGAATTTATTAACAGTGTTTAGCTTTCTTTCATGGGCTGGGAGAGGAAGGTCTCACCCTCTCATTGATGGTGATCTATCAGGTCACACCTGTGTGCACTAGACTATCAGTGATTGTTACATTAACCGGACAACGCCACTTTTGCTGACCTCGATCAATTTATATGCCTGCTTAACGGAAATCCTGATAATAGACAAATTCAAACTGATGTGATTGCCTGCACTAGAGTGCCTTTGTATAATTTACTTCAGAACTGTCTCAATCACTTTTTTTTCATCTGTTATGTCATTGGCAGTTAGGGCAAGGGAAAAGATTGACTCTCCTAAAACAAATTAGAAAATGAGAAAGGGCTCTTTGGAATGGTCATATTAGGGAATCCCAAATTAGATCTGTCTTTTGTTATAACCTATGAACCGGTGCGAGAGTCCTCAGAGGGCTGGCTGCGTCAGGCCACACACAGCACCAGGGCTCCGTATCATCGAGCCATAAAGTGGATAAGAAAGGGAAAGATAATGTTTAACAACGGTTGCTCGCAACCTTAAAAGACAAATGATTTATGAATTTTGTGGTGATATTAAAAAAAATAAATGTTAATTCAAAATGGTGGCAAACGTCATGGCCGATGCTCAGTAATATACAGCATGTAATATACTGTTGCATATTCTACTGCTTCATTCCAGTAGTCCCTTTGGCGCAGTGGTTAAGCACTCGCCCAGCGCTTCGCAAGCGCTTTGGCCGGGGAGGGTTGACTGGGGACCAATCCTTAATTATAGCCTCTGTTTACTGAGCAGTGAATGGGTACCTAATTGTTAAACGGTTTAGCGGATCGTATTCTGGGGAAAATTAGGATTAAGGACCTGCCCGAAACTTTATGCTTGCTAGTGGCTTTACGAGAATGTAAGAACCCTTGTATATATAAATAAATAAATGCAAAATAAATAACCCAGTGACTAGTTTCACTGCGTCCTTATCCACGTGGTCAAGGGAATCTTCTTAAAGCAATGACACACTTTAAGGAGATTCAATGCAAATGCTATGAAATGCAATGAATCTCCTTAATGCAATTAAACATGCCCTTCCTCATGCAAGCAAGGGCAAGGGACTTCTGCATATCTTTTGAGTCTGCCATCCCACACCATTATCTTCTACCAAAGATTCACAAACCACCGAACGAGATCACAGGAATGTGGCCGGGGAGACCAGTGCTGAGCGGCTGCCGGTCAATTACCAGACCGGTAGGCTGGATATGTACAGCCCTCCTCAACCCCCTTCTACGACTCCTACCGGAAGGCCTTCAAGATACAACAGACTTCCTGAACAAGATAGCCAGCATCAGAGATCCAGTTCCAAGAGGAGCCTGCCTCTTCTCAATGGATATGGTATCGCTCTACACGAGCATACCACAGAGAGAGGCAGCCAAAGTGGTAGGAACCTTCTTTGATGAAAACAGAGAATTGCACAACAATTATGAGACGCTGGAGTATGGAAGACGCATCACAGGCAGTTATTTGAGGAAGCCATAATCCATATAATGAGGGATACCCTCCTTCAATTCGATGGTAAAACATGTAGAGAGACGAAGGGCACTTCCATAGGAGGGTCCAGTAGTGTAGCTATTGCTGACATCTTTATGTATGTAGTATTTGAAAGGGACAGATCCCAGAGAGAGGACGCTCCAGCAGTGTACCACATATATATAGACGATATCTTTGGAGTCATCGTAGGCGGACTTCCACGTCTAGAGGGATTCTTTGCTTGGGCGAACACAGTCCACGAAAACATCAAATTTCATCACCCTAAAACAAGATAACACCGTTGGAGGATAGGAGATGAATCCTCCTTACCCTGTTCTTTCCTGGTTTTACGGGAAACTAAAACAATAACTCTCAGACGTATGGACTTGGATGAGGGAGACATACAGTGACCACCCTTCTTGGGAGAATTTCTCGCAAAACCCACCAATGATTGCGTGGAGGCGAGGTAAGTCCATCAAGGACCACCTCGTCTGAGAAGGTGTACAACCCGCGACAAGGGAGGAGGACAATAATGCCAAAAAAAACCGTCGAAACCCACCAGCGCAGACCTAACACGACACAGGAGCCTGCTCAATGCTCAACACACAAAGATAACCGAAGTTTATGGAGTGGTTAGGAGGGACCTACATGCAAACAACCTGGGATCCTCATCACATTTGTAGTGACAAATAGGCAGGTCGGTGTTGAGGACACCTGGGCTGAAGGCTTAAGTTCAAGGTGGCAGTATTTAGAAGTCATTCAGCAAAACACTGCATAAAGCTTAACAGTAGTTTATTAACAGCTTAACCACTAATACAATGGGTGCTTTATTTACTCTAGATTGGTGTCAGTAAAGCTATTATCATATTTGCAAGACACAGGGCCATCTATCTAATAGATTCGGGCACTCCCGTGGACAAAACCTAACTAAGCATTGTTGACAAACACAAACTCGGTTTTTCTGATGATGCCAGAATGCCAAGGAACACAAGAGTTCCAATCAGGATTCTAGGGCAATAATCATGAACAAGAGATCAAACACTGCCACTGTTACTAGGACGGTTATCTTGTAGTTATCTTGAGATGATTTCGGGGCTTAGCATCCCGCAGCCTGATTCTCGACCAAGCCTCCTTTATATTACACAATCCCAGGAAGCAGCCCATAGCAGCTGTCTAACTCCCAGGTACCTATACCCTGCTACGTGAGGCATCAGAGTGAACAAAACTCTACCCATTTGTTTCCGCCTCCACTGGGATCGAATCCGGAACCTCAGAACTACGAATCTGAAGCGCTGTTCACTCAGCTGTCAACCCACAAGGACAGGCAATAATCATACACAAATGATCAACACTGCCACTGTCACAAGGACAGGCAAAAATCATGCACAACCTGGCACCCAAGAACATGTGTGGTGTGTGTGTGAAGCTCACGTACACTGACGGGCGTATATGTCGTGACGCCACACAGATGGGCACACATAGAGTTCACCGTCGTGGGTCTGTCTTGGTTTCCACCTGTACCCGTTGCCGGCACTGAGACTGCGATAAATTCTGGCTGACCACTTAGATCAACATGCAGAAGGACTTTTAATAATAAAATAAGATTTTGTACTTAAAGTAAGGCTGGCCCTCAGCTCACTCATACCATTACTCATTCAAGCAGCTTCATATATGGTCTGACAGCTGGTGTTACACTTGTTCCCTGCTCGACCTGGCGTGGTAGCATGATGGGCTCTCCCAACACTACCATACATGCCATATGTGGGGAACTAGCAAGAGCATGCTGAATCTCTACAATGGACGCAGGTGGCATCTTATGGAGACACACACACATGCAGTTTGCACACTAGAGAATCCCACAGTACACATGCGTTGTCAATAGGTGGGGGGGCAGGCAGTGACATTACGTCACTGGCGACTGTTATGCACGCGCGGAAGATTCGAGGAGTAGTACACTGAGTGGCGGTGGCAGCTAAGTCAGTGTGCCTCTGACAGGTGTGTGAGGTAAAGTCACACAAAGTACCTAGACAGCAGCACTTCCTTAGTTTGTCAGCGCTTATGCTTCCAGATGACCTCCATCTCTCTGTCACCAAAGGCTTACTGAGGCGGAGTCTTAAGCCCTACACTATTCAATGTACTTATGAACGCCATTGCAAATATTGATTTTCCGGAAGGAACACAACACGTGGGATATGTAGATGATGTTCTAATACAAGCTCCCACCTTGGGAAAAATTGAACAATCCATTGAACTTCTTGGAAGGAAATGTATTGAGCTCAGTTTCACTCTCTCCACAAACAAGACGAAGGCATACTCCCATCACAAGCGGAGAGCAAATGAAGAACTGCAAATTAATGGTGTAACGCTTGAATGGGTTGACCACTATCGGTACCATGGCGTCACTGTCGGCTCTAACAATGGGAAGAAAGAGGAGCTCAATCAACTTATAGGAACATGCAAAAGTCGACTCAGGGCACTGAAAGCTATGACCTGGAATCGACATGGAGCCTCTATTGCCGTGCTTAAAATGATGTACACAGCCTATGTGCGCTCCATCATAGACTATGCCGCACCAGTTCTGTGCACCTACTCCCAAAACGATGTGAAAAGGCTTGAAAGCATTCAAAATGAAGCCATGACAATCATTCTTGGAGTTCCAAGAACTGCCTAAACGTCTAATCTACGAGAGGAGTGATCCCTCCCCAGTGTTAAAAGCAGAATTAAGGAGCTGAATGCTAAGCTTGCAATTAGGATAGCCAGAGATCCCCATTCCAATGATACTGCTAAGAATAAACTGAGCTCTGTGCTACTTTCAGGGGGAAACAGGAGAAGCAAAAAATGGCATCACAGATCAGTCTGCTACCTCGAAGAGCTTCACCTGCTTGAGCAAGCCCGTGAGCTCCTGCCTGTAGAGAGGTTACCTCCCTGGGAGGATGACTCATGCGAGATTATCATCAATGACATAGCAATGAAAAAATCCACCATGTTACCACAAGAAATGAGGCACAAGTATCTCGAGGTAATTTATAAAGAAGCCAGAGATAAACTAGATCAAATCTACACTGATGGGTCATCTAATCCTGTCAATGGAAGGGCTGGTGCAGCATACGCGGTAATCAAGGATAATACTTTCCAACGCAGAAAGAAAGAAAAAGCACGTATTGAGAACTATGCCTCTTCAACGCAAGCAGAGTTAACTGCCATTGTTATGGCGCTAAGGTTTCTAGAACGGAACACTAATGGTGCAGTGATTTGCACCGATTCAAAAGTAGCATTGCAAAGCCTAAATAAAAATCGGGCAGAAAATCTTGCAATAGTCGTTGAAATTAAGTGAGCTGTGTGAGTACTTACCAATCAGGGAAGAGTTATCAAGTTTCTGTGGATCCCCTCTCATGTTGGAATATGTGGGAATGAACGAGCAGATGTGCTGGCTGCTGAAGGCGCTGAAGGAGACCATATTGAGTACTTCATACCCAAGACTCTACTGCAAATTAAAGGTATTGTCAGGCAACATCAACGTGACAAGGTAACTGAGGAAAGGAGGATAGAAGCACAAACCAGTGAATCTGTACGATGGTACAACATGGTTGCAGCTGGCAATCCCAATCATTATGGCCGAAGAGGAGGAGAACGAGGGAGGGAATCAGTAATAGCGAGAATCTGTCTTGGATACAAATATCCATGGACATATGGAATGGAAACAACAGTTGATCAGCGAAGTTGCAGAATCTGTTGTGAGAGTGATGGACACCGCCTTGACCACTATCTATGTGAATGTGAGTACCTGAGAGACATCAGAATTATGTGTAGAATAATAAACCCCACATTGTTTGAGTTAGGAAAACACTATTTGTCAAATATTGATACTGTTCTTAAAAGATTTCCCCATTTTGCACCCGCAAGATAATGTACGCTTTTAAGGGTTGATAGATGTTAATCTACTTGTTTGAGGAGCTGTTCACTTGAGACAGTTAAGCAAGTCCCAGTTGTGTCTGGGTACAAGTGACAGGATGAACAACCCAGCGGGTTTTGTTCCTATTGGGGAGTGTTGTACATGCTGCTATGGCGGTATATTCACTCACAAGATGAGTGGCGCTGCCCAATAAACTCGCCCCTCGGGGCAAAATAATATGTTTTTTTTAAAGGCTTACTAATACCAGTCTGTTAGGATCTAATCAGTCATCAGATCTCCGTCACACACTTACCTGCTTCATGTACATTATTTTCGCGGCAATGATTCTGTGCGAACGCTGGAATATTGAATTAGATGCGGAGGGTAAATGACGGTAAAAATTTAACAATGAATTCTTGCCTAATTGCCGATAGATAGACCAACAAACGTCAAGTAGAGGCGATGTTCCTCACACGAATGCTGGCGCTGGCTCCTAGAGAAGCTTACAAGGGACACAGCCTAGGACACAGCCATCAGGTCCATGAACTGACAAAAAGCATTAACGCACAGGAACGGATCCATTCGTATATACCCATACATGATGGTTAGGAAAATTTGATTGCTATAAATCAAATTCCTGAGTCTGGGTCTACGCACACAACACGGGCTCTCAGCCCAGGTCCTGGGCAGCAAATTACTATTATTATTTTCTTATATTCAGTGACTGTGTGGTGGAAATAGGAAGGGTGCAGGGGGTAGGGGTGTGGAGGGTGCAGGGAGGTAGGGGTGGTGAAGGGTGCAGGGAGGGTAGGGTGTTGAAGGGTTTGTAGGGAGGGTATAGGGGTGGTGGAGGGTGCCAAGAGGGGTAGGGGTGGTGGAGGGGTAGCAGGGAGGTGGGTAGGGGGTAGGTGGAGGGTGTAGGGAGGGTAGGGGTGGGGGAGGGTGTTTGGAGGGTAGGGTGGTGGAGGGTTGTAGGAGTGTAGGGGTGGGGGAGGGGTGTTTGGAGGGTAGGGTGGGCTGGAGGGTGTAGGGAGGGTAGGGGTGGGTGAAGGGTGCAGGGAGGGTAGGGGTGGTGAAGGGTGCAGGGAGGGAAGGGGGTGGTGGTGAGGGTGCAGGGGAGGGTAGGGGTGGTGGAGGGTGTTGGGATGGTAGGGGTGGTGGAGGGTGTTGGGATGGTAGGGGTTGGGTCGGTGCAGGGAGGGTAGGGGTGGTGGAGAGTGCAGGGAGAGGGTAGGGGTGGTGTGAGGGTGTCGGAGAGGGTAGGGGTGGGTGGAGGGTGCCGGGGGGAAGGGTTAGGGGTGGGGGGAGGGGGTGCCGGGGGTTTAGGGGTGGTGGAGGGTGCCGGGAGGTTAGGGGTGGTTGGAGGGTGCCGGGAGGTTAGGTGTGGTGGAGGGGTGCCGGGGAGGGTAGGGGTGGTGGAGGGAGCATGCTAGGGTAGGGTGGTGGAAGGGGTGGCAGGGAGGGTCAAGGGGTAGGTGGAGGGTGCCGGGAAGGGTAAGGGGTGGTGGAGGGTGCGGGGAGGTAAGGGGTGGTGGAAGGGGTAGCAAGCTATGGTAGAGGTGGTGGAGGGTGCCGGGAGGGTAGGGGTAGTGGAGGGTGTCGGGAGGGTAGGGGGTGGTGGAGGGTGCCGGGAGGGTAGGGTGCTGGGGGAGGGTTCAGGGAGGTAGTGGTAGTGGAGGGTGCTGAGTGGTAGTTGATGGTGAGGGTTGCCGGGAGGGTAGGGGTGGTGGAAGGGTGGCGGGAGGGTAGGGGTGGTGGAGGGTGCCCGAGAGGGTAGGGGTGGTGGAGGGTGCCGGGAGGGTAGGGTGTGGTGGAGGTGGGCGGGAGGGTAGGGGTGGTGGAGGGTGCCGGGAGGGTAGGGTGGTGGAGGGTGCCGGGGAGGGGTAGGGGTGGTGGAGGGTGCGGGAGGGGTATGGGGGGGGGGGAGGGTGGCCGGGAGGGTAGGGGGTGGTGGAGGGTGCCGGGAGGGGTAGGGGTGTGGAGGGGTGCCGGTAGGGTAGGGGGTTGTGGAGGGTGCCGGGGAGGGTAGGGGTGGGGGAGGTGAGGGAGGGTAGGGGTGGTGGAGGGTGCCGGAAGGGTAGGGGTGGTGGAGGGGGCCGGGAGGGTAGGGGTGGTGTGGAGGGTGCCGGGAGTGTAGGTGGTGGTGAGGAGTTCAGGGGAGGTTAGGGGTGGTGGAGGGTGCCGGTAGGGTAGGGGTGGTGGAGGAGTGCCGGGAGGGGTAGGGGTGGGGGGAGGGTGCCGGGAGGGTAGGGGGTCGGTGGAAGGTGCCGGAAGGGTAGGGGTGGTGGAGGGTGCCGGGGAGGGGTAGGGGGTGGTGAGGTGCCTGGAGGGTAGGTGGGTGGCTGAGGGTGCCGGAGGGTTGTGGGGGGTGGAAGGGTTCAGGGAGGTTAGGGGTGGTGGAGTGTGTCTGTCAATGATGGCAGGGGGTGGGGGGTAGTTACTGTTAACACCGCTGATTGTTGATA
>WNGS01163555.1:9339223-9351152 GCA_020271785.1 Procambarus virginalis
ACAACCCGCCTTGTATATACTGTCGACTTTGGAGGTCATGTTCGTAAGATAGGGCTGTAGCCATAGAAGTAATCTTCCCTGTACACCTAAACGTGCAAGCTTCGCTAAAGAGGCAAGTATGAGGAATGTTATCAAAAGCTCCTTAAAGGTCTAGGTAGAGAACAATACAAAATTTACTGCTTCTGAGAGAGGTGCGGATTTCATGTTCAGGGCAGAGTATTTGATCAAGTGTGGAGCATTGCGGTCGAAATCCAGCTAGAAATGAGGGTAAAAATTATTATACTCAAGAAACCATTGGAGACGAGTGTGTACTAGTTTTCCTTGACTTACTGAGACATGATAGTAAGGAGATAGGTCTGTGTGACGCTGGCTGTGACGGGTCTATCCAAGCACACACCCAGACCATTACCAGAGACATCTTAACAAGCAACGCTGAAATAATCGACAGGTATAATGAAAACAGAAGACTGGACATCAACGAGGTGCTACACATTAAAAAAATCAAGACTAGCAATCAACAACCAGTTAATACATAATTACTTTTGACTTTAGGAGTTTTAAGCAAGAGGTGTCAGAAAAGTTACCACAGGGATAACGGGCTTGTGGCGGCCAAGCGTTCATAGCGACGTCGCTTTTAGATCCTTCGATGTCGGCTCTTCCTATCAATGTGAAGCAGAATTCACCAAGCGTTGGATTGTTCACAAACCAATAGGGAACGTGAGCTGGGTTTAGACCGTCGTGAGACAGGTTAGGATAGACAGGATATATATATATATATATATATATATATATATATATATATATATATATATATATATATATATATCACTAAGAACTCTTAAAAATTTGACCCGGCCAGGATTCGAACCCATGCCGTCCAGGATCACCCTAACGATCATTGGTGCGGTGGTCACGGTACGTTTAGAGTTGATCCTGGACGGCATGGGTTCGAATTCTGGCCGGGTCAAAGAGTTCTTAGTGATATATGGCTTGCGCGTTCATGCAGCTTTCTCACACATATATATATATATATATATATATATATATATATATATATATATATATATATATATATATATATATATATATATATATATATATATATATATATATATATATTGTATATATAAGCCACTCTTATATATAAGCCATATATATGTATATATAAGCCACTCTTCCTGTTAGGCTCGGTGGCTTGGGTGTCCGCACTGCCACCCAAATTGCTGTCCCAGCCTTCCTGTCTTCCTCCTCAGCATCAGATGACCTGGTTAAGGAAATTCCTACCTGACACCCTCAGTGATGTAGCGGGGGATACAGGACCCCCACTACACGGAATGCGACACGAAATGGTGTGCCATGGCAGACCCAGCACTCAGACCAGCCATGCCGAAAGCCAAGAAACAATCCAACTGGGACAACCCCATTGCAGACAAAGAAGCCACAGGCTTTGCTAGAGGCAGCAACAACCCCAGTGATCGTGCACGCCTTACAGCTGTGACGGCTCCCCATGCAGGGGACTTCCTTTTGGCAGTCCTATGTCTGCGACAGGCGCACGTCTTGATCTGCAGGAGCTCCGTAATGCAGTCGCTCTACGTCTTGCTGCCCCTATCCACACTGTTCATAGGTGTAAATGCGGCGAGGCAGATGCTGACGAATATGGATTGCATGGCCTGCACTGTGGAAAATCTGGTGGTTGGCACACTAGACACGACGAAGGTAAACGACATCATTAAAAGAAGCCTTGCCTCTGCCCCATGTCCAGCGGAGAGAGAGCCCGCACCTTCTGAACCGTGACTCTGTTAGCTTTGCCGCCGACCAGACGGAATCACACTGCGTCCGTGGAAGGGTGGCAGACAGTTGGCATGGGACTATCTTGCGTATCCACCCTGGCAGCCACATACATCAACCTCTCTGCCGGCACAGCAGGAGCCGCGGTGACACACAGAGAAAGAGACAAGTCAGCCAAGTATAGGCAATTAGATCATCGGTACAACTTCGTTCCAATAGGGTCTGAGACCCTAGGCCCATGGGGAGAGAGTGCAAGAAGGTTTCTAAAGGATCTTGGTTCCAGCTCATTGACACCACAAGAGACCCTAGAGCGGCAAGTTTTCTCTTTCAGCACCTCAGTGTCGCGATCCAGAGGGGGAATGCTCGCTGCATCCTCGGTTCCTGCCCAACGTCGGAGGAGTTCGAGGAAATCTACAGCCTCTAGGAAGCGAACTATTTTTGTGTCCTCTTAATGCTCATTTTTGTATACAATCAGATATGTAACTGTATAACCTTGCTTAATAAAGTGTACACCATAAAAAAGGGGGTGGTAGGAGAAGCGAACACCCTCATGTATTCAGAGTTAAATGGCAAGTTTTCTCTGAATGCTCTGTGTTCCCTTCTCTGAGGCTGTGGGTCCCTATAATTGCACCAGAGGTGGTACCCCCCCTATGTATATATATATATATATATATATATATATATATATATATATATATATATATATATATATATATATATATATATATATATATATATATATATATATATATATATATATGTCGTACCTAGTAGCCAGAACGCACTTCTCAGCCTACTATGCAAGGCCCGATTTGCCTAATAAGCCAAGTTTTCATGAATTAGTTGTTTTTCGACTACCTAACCTACCTAACCTACCTAACCTAACCTAACCTAACTTTTTCGGCTACCTAACCTAACCTAACCTATTAAGATAGGTTAGGTTAGGTTAGGTAGGGATGGTTAGGTTCGGTCATATATCTACGTTAATTTTAACTCCAATAAAAAAAATTGACCTCATACATAATGAAATGGGTAGGTTTATCATTTCATAAGAAAAAAATAGAGAAAATATATTAATTCAGAAAACTTGGCTTATTAGGCAAATCGGACCTTGCATAGTAGGCTGAGAAGTGCGTTCTGGCTACTAGGTACGACATATATATATATATATATATATATATATATATATATATATATATATATATATATATATATATATATATATATATATAATGTCGTATACACACACACACACACACACACATAGTGTGCATCTGGGTTATAGAAGGGTAGCTCAAGAAGTAGGCATGTCCAAGGTCTAAGGGAGCAGCGACTTGCCTCTGGGTGGTCGGCAGCGTGGTGATCTCTTTAATCTTCTTCAGCTCCTTTTTTTTGTGCAGAAGTAGGAGGTAGCGGCAGCTGTTCTCCACAGTTCGCGCATTTCTTGGTGGTGGCTGTACAGTCCCTGTTGTTGTGAGTACCAGAGCAAGAGCTACACTTAACCATTTGTTCTGGGTACTTGTTGCAGCAGTTCTCATAGCTGAAGAACTTATAGCACTGTCTCACACTGTAGACCTTCTCCATGGCGATCTGGGGCCAGATTCACGAAGCAGTTATGCGAGTACTTACGAACGTGTACATCTTTCCTCAATCATTGACGCCTTTGATTATGTTATTAAACAGGTTATAAGCATAAAAACTTCCCAATAAACCTTTGTTATTGTTATAAACAGCCTCCTGGTGCTTCGGAGCTGATTAACTATTTAATAATTGTAAACAAAGCCGTCAAAGATTGAGAAAAGATGTACAGGTTCGTAAGTGCTTGCATAACTACTTCGTGAATCTGGACCCTGGTTTGGGGAGGTGATTCCAAAGCATTTGAAACCGTTCTTCACTGCTTCCTGGGCCTGTTCTGCTATTTAAAATTTCATCATCATCGTGGGACGAGTGACATCGTTAGTCTTGATGAGTAGAGCTGTCGTCGATTTCAGAGTAGGGGTTTCTTCATTCACTTGCTGCACTATGGAGTTGTGTTCTGGGTGGCGTTGCGAGCGGTTGTTCCTAGCTTGCTGTCCAGTTGCTGCTTGCCCAGGGTAGTTGGCAGATTTCAGGTGGTGTGCTGACGTTGCCTGAGTGATGGGTGGTTCCCTCCCCCTGTTTTGCGGGCTCATTCGGTGGGCCTGGAGTTTGCCGGCAGGGGCTGATTATCTGGCGGTGGAGCTGGTGTTGTGTGACATGTTGCAAGTTGATGTGGCTGCAATCAATCGAGTGGGGTTGGTGTCATCCAATCGAGCTATAGTGAAGTTTGTTGCCTACGAGGATTACAGGGTGTTTTTGTGCCGTTACAAGGGACGGTCTTTTCCACTGCCGGACGCTGTTGGTATGGTCGTTATCTCCGAGCGGAGTGGTGCCCTTACCTTCGTCAGTGTGCATGGTGCGCCCCTTGAGTTCCAGGAGGAGCTGCTGCGGAGGTATTTCAGGCGGTATGGCACTGTCATGAGTGTCAGGTTGAATATGCTTTCCTCTGGGAAAGCTAAAGGCGGTCTGACAAATCATCGCTCTCTGGGGATGCGGCTGCAGTAGGACATCCCATCCTCTGTGCGGCTCATGGGATATTATGTCCGAGTGTACTACACAAGTCAGCCTGTTTTCGCTGTTCGCTCTGTTGAACCTTTTTCATGATGAAGATTTCCCGCCACTAGCTGTGGAGGAGGACCCGGTGGGTGAGATTGTGGACGATCCTTTGGCTGCTGTGTCGCATCCTGTGTCGGACGGTGAGCCTGATATTGGTGGGGTTTGTACTGCAGAGGTTGTACCATCCTCGGTTGGGTGTACTGTTCCAGAAGGCGTTCCTGGTGCTGCTGTGGATCTCCAGGCTGCTCCCTCTACGTCTCCCCCGTCTTCAGCTTCTACGTCTTCAGCGTCTGACCCTCTGCCTTCTCCTGTGGCTCTTGTCTCTCCGTCCTCGCTGTGCTGGGAGGTGGTATGAGTGCGGGACCTCCTGCAGTGATGGGGCCAGTCCCCCGTGTAGTTGAGGCTGCTGACGTCTTGCATCGTGCGCTGGTGTGCCCACCATGTGTTATCCATGCTTCAGGTTCCGCCTCCGGCTCTGACTATGTGCTGCCGGATCCCAAGCGTTTGCGGCGTTCTACTTCTGACTGGGCCGACGTTTGTGAATTTGATGATTGTGGGTCTACAGATGTCAGTGGGGTGGTTCCTGGTGCGGCTGTGTCTACTACGATGGTGGTGGCAGAGGTTCATGTGCCTGCTGCTGCTGCCGGTGGACGTGTCTCAGAGTTAACCTCTGTTTTTTTCCCTGCAGGGGGTTCTCCGCAGTGGGGGGGGGGCGGAGGGGAGGGGGGTCCTTCCTCCTGTGATGGATGGTGCGGATGCTGGTGCGAGCCGAGTCTTTGTGCTGGTCTTGAAGAAGGATATCTGCCTTGGGAGGTCAGTGCCGGTGCCTGGCCTTGTGGATGTTGTTCCGGCGGGGGGCCCCTGTGGTATTGCCCCCTGATATGTCTCCTCCCGTGGTCCCGCCCTCTGTGTTACCGGCCTGTGCTGCCGCCCCATTCAAGGGGTGTGGTTGCCCTTTCGACGGGTGACATGCCTGGTGCTGGTCTGCGGCCTGTTGTGGATCTGACTACTATTTTGACTGTTTACCAGATGCCCGTCTTGTGGGAGCGAATGGCGCCACTTCCCTTCTGTCCTGATAATATTTGGACTCCCCAAGTGCATGCCTTTGTGTCCGAGGTTCCGGATAATATGGTGCCCCCTTATAAGCGCTTTCGTCGTGATGAACATCTTGATCAGTGGCTGTGATGAGAGACGTACTGGATTCGGTTTCCGAGAGCCAAGTTTCCGGACAAATGCATGTCGGGGTGGCTTGTGTTGTTTTGCCTCCCCTAGCAGTGTTTGCTGTGGGCCCATCAAGCCTGTGGTGGTGTCTTTCTTCATTTTGGGGTTTATGTCAATGTTATATTCTCTGTAATGTGATACGTGTTTGTGTCTTTTATACCCTTTTGACCTGTGGGTATGTACTTTTGTCTTAGTTTTTCTTTTGTGCTTCCTTTATTGAACTGATTAGCATGCTCTGCAAGTAAATATAAATAAATAAATAAAAACTTGCCGCACTAGGTTGTCAGGTACATCACCCACTAACCAGCGGTTCAGCCTGTTCACAAATATCGTTTTCCCAACAGTTCCTCTACGTAAGTCCATTACGTCCAGTAGTCGACTCTACAGATGCATTCATAAATATTTACATGTTGTTTATTAAAAACGGGAATTTTCTGAAATATAAATTAATATTGTAATATATTAGCATATTGTGCATATATATATAGGCATAGGTTAGGTTAGGTGTTTAGGTTATGTTGAAGAGTATTTGTAGTACGTGGGTGAAGCATTTACAGCGTTGTGGTTCAAACAAAATTCGTCAGTGAAGCACTTGTTCCGGAAGTGTTCGGACGTCATCAGTTGTGAGTTGTGTGTAAACCATTTTTCATTCATAAACAGCTGGGGTTTGGCGGGTGGATGGAATCACTTTTGGGTCTTTATTTGGAGGACGGACTGCATTTTCCAGGAAGTGATTTGTTTGGGAGGAATCGGTGAGAGGTTCGCCTCAAGTAGTGGGACCCGGCATTCCGGATCCAGGATTTTCTGTGGGTCCGCCTCGTGTTGACACGATTACTGTGGCCTCGTTACTATGCCTATGGACGTCAACTGGTCCCACTGATGTTGCCTTGTCAATGGCTGCTGTAATTTCGTGGTCAGTGTGCTTGTAGACTCCGAGGTGTCGCACTTTCACTTTGAATGTCGTGTTTTCTGGTAATGGTTCGGAGCAGGAGAGCCTGGACTGTAGTGGTTTACTGGCAGCTGTGTGGGAATACAGCTTGCTAGCAGGAGAGGTTTGTGACTGAGTTTAACGTGTTTAGCACTGGATTATATTATCTTTGGGTGATTTTTTTTATTTATAAATGGAACCACAATGTACAAACAGAAAATCACAGAAAAATAAAAACAGGAGTACATACAGGATACGCAGAATACAGTAATACAACATGAAAAGAACCTAAACACAAGAAGAACCAAAAGTGAAATACACATGATACAAAGCTACATGATACAAACCCTACACGGGCACAAAATATAGAAAAAAACCAGAACAGGACACATAACCAGTTAATAAACACAAGATAATAATAAAAGAAAACAGAACTACACAGGGAACCGTAAGTATAATAGCAAACAAAAAGTACAACAAGACACATGCAAACGACCAGAAGGCCGTAAGAACACAAGTACATAATACAAACTATCACCACACCAAGCACACAAATACAGCAGCCCGACAGTACAACCAGCCACTCATTAGACACATACAGCCGGAAGTATAAAACCACACCCAACCACACAGAACATATACAAAAAGACACAGACACACAGACTCTTCTTCTTGAGAATAGATGCAGTTTGCATGAAGGGTTAACCCTCCCGATGACTGCACCAGGAGAGATGTAAGGAGACGCATTGACGGTTTGGAGGAGAAGAAAGTCAAAAGCGGTAGATGTGATGGGCCGTAGAGAGAGGAGTGGCAACGAAAACAGAGGCGGATGTTAGAGGAAGACACCCCGCACCGAGTGGCGGGACGTCGTGGTCACGACGGCAGCTGATCCACACACGGAGTAGCTGTGTGCGCAAGATGGGAACTAATACTTCTCCGGAAACTTGTATATCGGAAAGCGCAAGCAGTAGCTTCCCAAATCACCCGCAGGTCAGCTGGCAGCCGGCCACCAGGCGGCGCCCTCGGCTGAGACATCCTATCCGGCACCCTATACACAAACTCCTTCTCCCGCGACACCCGGACAGTGGACGAGCACCACGGGACCGGAAGCACCCGGGCATCCCGATAAGGGCCCAACTCCGGACCCTCACAGGGCACGACCCCAGCAGACAGGACTAGGGAACCCCCAGACCAGAGCAAGGAAGGAGGGGATACAGCAGGGGATGCAGGCACGGCATCGACCCCACCACAGGGCACAGGAGCTGAGCCCCCCGCCGCACATCTTTCCGCAACATCACGACGACGTCCCGATCATCAGGGACAACCCCCCACTGTGGAGGTCCAACAGCAGGTGACGCAGGAGGGGGGATACAGGTAGTTACCTCTGAGCCGGAATCCCCTCACCGGCATCCGATCATCCTACGGCGGGGGCGCCAGGAGGCACCTAGCTCAGATCTACAATACTCCCCCCTCCCTCTCTCCCCAGGCACTGCACCCATCGAAGGGGAGACACACTCCGAGCCCGCCGCGAATGCTTCGAGACAGCCGGCCCACCACTCCCAGCAGCCCCTCCGCAGACACACCCATTATCTTCACATCCAGCAGTCACAGGGCCATCCGCCCGTCGCTAAGAGGTCCACAGATGGCCACATCACCCACACTGTCTACTTCCACTTCACCCTGTACAACGATGGCACCGAGGAGGTACCTCTAGCAAGCATCGTGCATGGGCGAGCACATGGGACGGATCATGAGCAGGTAAAAAGAAGGGGGATGGTAGAGCAGGGGTAAGACTAGACTAGATAACGTCGGAACACCACAAATCTAGAGGCATAGTCATCCCTCACCGATGCCTGAACACCCCCTCTAAACAGCAGAACCCGCATGTCCCTCGGGAGCCAGTATCACATCCACCGGCGGGACAGGGGGGACAGCTGGACGATCCACCGGGACACCCCTTCACGACACGCAGCGCAGCCAACGCCTGACACCCAGCCACCACCGGCTCAACAACCCCAGGTGGCCACAGCAGTCCCTGACGAGGCCGCACGGGCCGAAGAACTCGCCTCAACAAAGGCGAAGTGCAGCAGACAGACAGGCAAGCAGCGACACTCAGGCGACAGCCACCCACATCTCGTCCTCAGAACAGAGTGCTCGAACTGCAACAGGGCGGAAAATCCCATAGCTTCACGACCTCCCCCCATAGCTTCACGACCCTCCATAGCTTCACGACCCACCATAGCTTCATCGACACATAGCTTGCCACTCCCCATAGCTTCACGAACCTCCCCACCATAGCTTCACTACCTAGCTTCACGCCACCAAGCTCCACCCCCCATAGGCTTCACGACCTCCCATAGTCTTCACGAATCCATTCCGCCATAGCTTCACCGACCCCCCATACGGCTTCAACGACCCCCCATAGCTTCACGACCCCCCAGAGCTTCACGACCCACCATATAGCTTCACGACCCACATAGCTTCACGACCCCCACCATAGACTTCACGACCCCATAGCTTTACACGACCCACATAGACTTCACGACCCCCCCTTGGCGTCACGATCCCCCCCCCGATTGCTTCACGATCACCCCCCCCGATTGCTTCACGACTCCCTATAGCTGTCAACCCCCCGCCCCCCAATACAAGAGCTTGCACCCCCCCCCCACCAACCACCAACTTAACGGCAGGCGTCCTATTCCACAGTAATCACAGCTGCTGTGTTTATTCACCGGCATGTGTCAGTGTTAATTTCTCATTGAAGACTATATTGAAGGCGCTGGGAGCCAGCGCCCTGACTCGTCCTCACCTCAGGCTCATACAAGTCCAGGGCACAGATGCTGGGGGGCGACGGAGGAGGCAGTGTGGGGAGGTTGCTGGGAAGGGGCAGTGTGGTGGAGGATGCTGGGAGGGGCAGTGTTTGAGTTGGGGCAGTGGGTTGTAGTGAGAGGGTGCGAGGTGTGTGGATGGGAGGTGTGCTGGGAGGAGCAAGTGGGCAGTGCTGAGGGAGGGGGAGGTGGATACAGTGGGGGAGGGTGCTGAGGGCAGTGGGTGAGTGTGGGTGTGGTGGAGGGTGCGGTGTGGGGGAGTGGGGGGCAGTGTGGTGGAGGGTGCTGGAGAGAGGGCAGATGTGTGGGGAGTGCTGGGAGGGGCAGTGTGGTGGAGGGTGCTGGGTAGGGGCAGAGTGTGGAGGTGTGGGAGATGGGTGATGTTGGAAGGGGCAGTGCTGTGAGCGCTGGAGGTCAGTGGGTGTGACGGGAGGCAGTTGGTGGGTCTGACGGTAACAGTGACAGGGCTGGAGAGGAGTAGTTGGGTGACTAGGGCACAGAGTGGGCGCGTGCCTGGGGTCAGTGTGTTTGTTTTCCTCACTTTTTTTTGCTGGATTCATGTGTTGGATTCTTTGTCGTTGTCGTCCGCACCCGGGGCAAGCCCTATGTGGTGGAGGGTGTAGGCTGGGGTGGATGAGGGCAGTGTGGTGGGAGGGTGCTGGGAGGGGGCAGTGTGGTGGAGGGCTGGGAGGCGTGAAGGATGTGGGGGCCAGGGTGGGGTGGAGGGATGCTGGGAGGGTCAGTGTGGTGGAGGCGTGCTGGCGAGGGGCAGTGTGGTGGAGGGTGCTTGGGAGGGGGACAGGTGTGGTGGAGGGTGCATGGGAGGTGCGATTGTGGTGGAGGTGCTGGTAGGGCGAGTGTGTTGGAGGGTGCTGGGAGGGGCAGTTGTGGTGGAGGGTGCTTGGGCAGGGGCAGTGTGTGGAGGAGTTGCTGGGAGGGCAGTTAGTGTAGGATGGTGCTGGGAGGGCAGGTTGGAGCTGGGTAGGAGCTGGTGGAGGGTGCTGGGAGGTCAGTGTTGGTGGAGGGTGCTGGGGCAGGGAGGCTAGGTTGGGAGGGAGGATGTGGAGCTGGAGGGCAGTGGGTAAGGTTGGGGGAGGCATGTGGTGTGGTGTGTGGTGGAGGTGTGCGGTGGAGGGCGAGATTGGGTGGGTGGTGTCTTGGGAGGGAGTTGGCTGAGGTGTAGTGGGCTGGGAGGCAGTGTTGAGTGCTGGTGGGAAGTGTGGGATTGTTCTGGAGGGCGTTGTGGAGGTGCAGTGTGGTGGAGGGTGCTGGGAGGGCAGTGGTGGTGGAGGGTGTCTGGGAGGGGCCGGTGGTGGTGAGGGTGCTGGGAGGGCAGTGTGGTGGGGAGGTCTGCTGGAGTGCGGAGTGGTGTGGAGGGCAGTGTGGTGGCGGGTGCTGGGGAGGGGCAGTCGTGGTGTGAGGGAGCTGGAGGGGCAGTGTGGTGGAGGGGTGGCTGGGGAGGCAGTGTGGTCGGATCGGGATGCTGGGAGGCAGTGTGGTGGAGGGTGCTGGGGAGGGGCCAAGTGTGGTGGGAGGGTGCTGGGAGGGCAGCTGTGGTGGAGGGCAGCAGTGTTGGTGTGTGTGTCAACACTGAATGTGGTAGTGGGGGTGTGGGAGGGGCAGTGTGGTGGGAGGGTGCTTGGGAGGGGCAGTGTGGGTGTGGAGGTGCTGGGAGGGGCAGTGTGGTGGAGGGTGCGGGGAGGGGCAGTGTGGTGTGGAAGGTCTGCTCGGGAGGGCAGTGTGGGTGGAGGGTGCTGGGAGGGCAGTGTGGTGGAGGGTGCTAGGGAGGGGGCAGTGGTGGTGATGGTGTTTTTGTTGTTGTTGGTGGCGGTTGTTGTGGTGGAGGGTGCTGGGAGGGGCTAGTCTGTTGGTGGAGGGTTGCTGCGAGGGTCAGTGTGTTGGAGGTGGTGAGGAGGGGCAGTGTTGGTGGAGGGTGCTCGGGAGGGTGCAGTGTGGTGGAGGGTGCTGGGAGGGCAGTGTTGTGGAGGGTGCTGGGAGGGTAGTGTGGTGGAGGGTGCTGGAGAGGGGCAGTGTGGTGGAGGGTGCTGGGAGGGGCAGTGAGGGTGGAGTGTTGTGGTGAGGGGCAGTGTGGTGGACGGGGCTCGTGCGAGGGACAGTGTGGTGGAGGGTGCTGGGAGGGGGTAGTGTGGTGGAGGGCTGCTGGGAGGGGGCGTAGGGGCAGGTGGTGGAGGGTGCTGGGAGGGGCAGTGTGGTGGAGGTGTGCTGGAGGGGGGGGGGGCAGTGTGGTGGAGGGTGCCTGGAGGGCAGTGTGGTGGAGGGTGCTGGGAGGGCGGTGTGTTGGAGGGTGTCTGGGAGGGGTATTGTGGTGGAGGGTGCTGGGAGTGGCTAGTGTGGGTGGAGTGGTGCTGGTGGGGCGAGTGTGCGTGGAGGGTGCCATGGAGGGCTAGTGTGGGGGACGGGCGCCACCCGAGCAGGAGAAGTCAAGAGAGCTGTGAGGGGGTAGAGAAGTGTTGGAGAATTGAATATTAATGGCTTGCAAGAAATCTAGAATAAATGTGCCAACTTCATG
>WNGS01163555.1:9352152-9414734 GCA_020271785.1 Procambarus virginalis
CCACCCAAATGCAGGTATAAGAGCCAATGCTGTTTCAGTCATAAGTTGTGTGTGGATAAACTAAAGTCTTTGAAAATGTAATAAGTTTTACGAAACGCGCTCAAGTGTCGGTCAGACTAGAAATAAAAATGAATTTTGGAGAATTGATTTTCATTTACCGTCACCAGTAAAAAGAAACATAAGGAAAATCGAGAAAATTCGTGTTAGAATTATTAATCTATTTTTCGGTCATATTATAATAATAAGGTCTACAGGAAAGACTGCTACCAAAATATACTAATATATTTATATATATATATATATATATATATATATATATTATATATATATATATATATATATATATATATATATATATATGTTGTACCTAGTAGCCAGAACGTCGTACTCGGCCTGCTATGCAAGGCCCGATTTGCCTAATAAGCCAGGTTTCCTGAATTAATATATTTTCTCTAATTTTTTCTTATGAAATGATAAAGCTACCCATTTCATTATGTATGAGGTTCAATTTTTTTTTATTGAAGTTAAAATTCACGTAGATATATGACCGAACCTAACCAACCCTACCTAACCAAACCTAACCTATCTTTATAGGTTAGGTTAGGTTAGGTAGCTGAAAAAGTTAGGTTAGGTTAGGTTAGGTAGGTTAGGTAGTCGAAAACAATTAATTCATGAAAACTTGGCTTATTAGGCAAATCGGGCCTTGCATAGTAGGCTGCCAAATGCATTCTGGCTACTAGGTACGACATATATATCTACATATATATATACATATATAGTTTTTCTAGTCCTGGGGACCATTCAGGCTTGTTTGCATATATATATATATATATCTATATATATATATATATATATATATATATATATAGTATATATATATATTATATATATATATATATTTATATATTATATATATATATATATATATATATATATATATATATATATATATATATATATATATATATATATATATATATATATATATATACTTTTTTCGTGTGAATTTTTTTTAAAGCAATAATTATAAATTATTACGCACATCACTAACTAAGGAGCTTTCAAATCATAAATTGTTCCGTATTGTTCCTATTATTATTATCTTTTGTCAGCTCGACGGCGCATGGAACACCCGACTTTACTAGTTTTTACCCACTTTTACATTAACCTCCCAGACTCTCCATTCCGGGCATTTAGGTTCCCAAATGACTGTTTCAAACCCATCAACAGCCTAGCAAATAAAAATGTACATAAGCTACTAACGAATAGCTGAGTTACCCTTCAAAGAATAGCGAATGGATGGACAGTAATGATGTGGACGGGTGGAGTATTGTGAATAGGACAGCTGGAATATTATGGATTTGACGGATTGAGAATTGTGGAGTATACGGGTGGAGTATCATGGAGTGGACGGGTGGACCACTAAAACGCACTTGACCTCTCACCCAACACAGTTCCCCCAGTACACACATGTCTATACTTGAGCACAGTCATGCCCGAGGGTCTGGACGCCAACAGCATCGTCTTCCCGTGACTCTTGGCACAATGCGAGCCACGTACCCACAACTCGTTTCACACGCGATCACTGTTGGCACCGAATGATTCAAATATTACCGGTCCAGGCGAGGCGAGGCCTGTCCCAAGAGTCAATAACGGCCAATTCCACGGCAATGTTTTGATTGTTTTAGATTCAGGTACTGGGAACCAAAAGTTGCAAGTAGCACGGGCTATGGTGAGCCCGTTGTGGACTTACCTGGCACAGGAGCGAGGCTGTCACTGCCCACGGGAAGCAACATATACTCTTTCCCTAATCCCGTTTTTTTAATTCTCTTATTTTTCTTCGTGATTAATGTAAGTCAGCGCCGCCAGGGCGAACGAGTAGTTACACACGAAGTTGACGTCAGATCGTGTTGTAATTCACCCCATCCTCCTGTTTAGTACTTTTTGTAACCAAGTTCACCATAGTACAAAAATTGACGTACTAAGCAATTAGACAGTAGAATTTTGTATTTTTCACTTTATAAAGTCGGAAAAAATTAATCCAAAAACAAATATTGCCAGGCCTAGAATAGCATACATATATTAGGCCTGAGAGAGCGTGTATTAGGCACAGGAAGGATGGGTTCGGTTATTCTAGTTTGTCTTTGTGACTGTGGGAGAACTGCTCCAGCTGTCGTGGGGTACGGTTGTTCCGTCCGGCGGCTGCAGTTGTTGTTGACCCGGCGAGGAGTGCGGACCTGGGTGTCGCTGCTGACGTGGCTTTTGTCCCAGGTTTACGATGGGCTGCCCTATTCCGGCTGTCGTGCGGCTAAACTCCATAGGTTTGGAGTTTACTAGCCGTGCTGGTTACCCGCTGGTAGACATGGTGTTGAGTGACATGCTTCGAGTCCCGGTTCGGGACGTTTATGGTGTGGAGCTGGTGACTGCTCACCGTGTCATCATCAAGTTTGTGGGTGAGGCGGTGTACCATGATTTTCTACGGAGGTACGAGGGCCGTACTTTGCAGCTGCAGGAAGGCTCCGGGTCTGTGACAGTTTCGGACCGTAGTGGAGCTATGACATACGTCAGTGTTCATGGCGCTCCCATAGAGTTTCCTGAGGCACTCCTCCGGCGATTCTTCCAGTAGTACGGCTCTGTCATCAGTGTGCGAATGAACACACTTTCGTCCGGCACATATTCGGGAGTGAAGACCAACATTCGGACCCTCGGGATGCGACTGAAGTCGGACATTCCATCCACTGTCCGGCTGTTGGGATACTACGTGCGGGTGTTTTATGCCCGTCAACCCCGTAATTGCTTCCGGTGTGGCTTGTTGGGGCATCAGGCTGCCGGGTGTACTGCTGATCCGGTCGCTGCAGTGAACTTGTTCCGTGTAGAGGATTTCCCGCCGCTCCCTCTGGAGGAGGACTCCGGGGGTGAGGAGATGAGCGTCCCGTTCGCTGCTGAGGCTCCCCTAGCGTCACCCGACGTTCCCCTGGTTGTCGCAGACCCTCCTCCGGGTGTTGCGGTGCCGTCGGATGTTCCTCCTGCCCGTGACTCTGGCCCTGCAGTTCCCGTGGACCTTCCTGGTAATCCCTGTGGAGCTTCGCCGTCTGCTTCCTCGTCTTCGGTTGCAGGTCCTGGCCCTGCGTCTGCGCCTCGGATCCCTGCTATGCTGGGTGCTGGGGTAGCTGCGGAGCCTTCTGCTGTGTGTGGTCCGGTTCCTCCTGTGGTAGAGGCTGCTGCTGTTCTGCATCGGGCGTCGGTTCCTCCGGCTAGTGGTGGCCGTGCTTCTGGGTCTGCTTCCGGCTCTGACGATATCCGGCCGGAGCCCAAACGTTCCCGGCGTTCGTCTACTGCCTGGGCTGATGTTGGGGACTTCAGTGACTGTGGGTCTTCCGGTGTTGACGGCGTGGCTCCAGATGGATCGTTGTCTCCGGGGTTGGTGGTGGCGGAGGTACATGTGCCTGCTGAGGCTGGTGCCTGTGTCTCGGGTGTGCCTCCTGTTCCTTCCCCGCCCGGGGACTCTCCGCAGTGGGGTGTGGTGGCTTCCGGTGCCGGGGGTGGTGAAGATGCTGGTGCTGGGCATGGCCTGGTGGTGATTTTAAGAAAGGATGTGTGCCGCCATGGTTCCCTGCAGTCGTCTGGTGGTGTGACCTCGGCCGCTGATGCCCCTGTGGTGTTGCCATCTGTTGCGCCCTCTGTCGAGCCCCCTCCTGCGACCATTCAGGACCTGGTGGCCCGGGTTGCCGAGTTTCTGCTGCTTGAACGGCCGGAGGACTTTACTGGTGGACGGGTTCCGGGTGTATGGGATTGGGTGGCGACTGTTGGCGCCCGGAGGGACACAGTGTGGGTTCCACGTCTGCGGGCGTTTGTTTCCGGGATTCCAGTTCACATGGCGCCCCCGGTGTTAGGCCACGCCTCCTGGACGTCGTGGATGCTTTGGGAGGCGTACAATGTGCGGTATCCGCGGGATGGGTACCCGGGCAAATATGTACGCTGATTTCATGTTACTGTAGTTTTTTTTTGGTATTCTTAGTTGGGTGCTGTGCGATGTATCTTGTTATGTTTCTTGATGTGCTTAATGTTGTGTTTTATTCTCGGTCCTTCAGGCCAGTGCATGTATATTGTTGTGTATGTACCTGTTTTGTTTTCTGGTTTGCGTGGTTTGCTTATTTATTATTATTGTTTGTTTTGGCCTCGCCCTTTGTTTGTTACGGGGCGGGTGGTTTGGTGTGTTTTTCTTCCTGTTTTGTTTATGTGCTGTACGTTTGACCTGGTGTTTTCATATTGTTTTACCTGTTGTACGTGTTTGTTCTTTGTTTTGTTTGGAATGTATTGTTTGTACTGTTGTTTCCTGTATGCTTTTTGATGTATGTTTTTTTATGATGAATTTGTTTTGTGATAGTTACTGTGATTGCTTGTTTGCCATTGTGTTATGCCTTGTGCCTTGTTGTATGCTGCAATTTTCTATGCATTTATCGTGTTTGTGGTTTGTTTTGCTGTGCTGTTGGCCCTTCTGGCCGGTGGTCTATTGTTTTATTTTGTTCCGTTTTGTATTCTGTATTGTTTTTATTGTATTTAACTTGCATGCTTTGCATGTAAAAATAAAATTAAAAAAAAAAGTTTGTCTTTGTTGACTAGTGGCGTGCCTGGGGACACCCAACGCATGGGTTCGATCCCTCATCACGACTCCTGTGGATTTGTTTATTGATATATCACGTTAATATGATTTATCCGTGCAATGAGGCAGAGATGTTATTTCTCATAATGAGCAAGGCTGTACGACGGTTGTTATAACAAATGATAGGACGAATCCTTGCAGTGTCACTTCAAGGCTTGCAATTGCTCTCAATTATATTTCGTATCACATTTTCATCCTTCTTGTATCCCTGAGAAAATGAATTCTTATAATACACTATAATGTTTTCCCTTGGGGGCCGATTTTCCACCCCCTTGGGCCTGGTTATCCCTCAGTCAAATGGCGGCCAATTGCTTCTTACTATTTCGTCGAATTTTGTAATACTGTAATCGTTGTTCACAATACTTTGGCGGATTCGTTCAAGTTTGTGGTGCAAGAGCTGCCAAGAGCTTGGTTGTGCATGTACGAACTGAATGACCAACATATGGACTGATGACGCTTCTCTTATACCTGTCAGTGCATTCACTCCTTCCGTTCATACATTTTCCTGCGTCCTTTGATTCATGATACACATCTGTGAGGACTCTGCCCAAGCTACCATCAACAAGAACATCGAGGAATAGAATCCTGCCTCCTACACTTCTCAACAATGAACCTCAAGACTAAGAATTCTGAAAGCTTGCCACAAGGTGCCAAATTTATCTAAATAAATTGGTCAGATTTACAAGGTGCCAAATTTATCTTAATAAATTTGTCACATTTTACAAGGTGCCAATATACAAGTTGCCAAAATTGTCTTTGTGCTAAATGTCAAATGTGTTATGTATTCTTTGTATATTGTTTCTAGAGGCACCAGCTTGTAGATGGCTGGTCAGTTTTCTCGTAAGCTTTGAGGTGGTTGTACCAATATAAGTAGATCGAAGGTGACATCCTTCAGTGGGACAGTTTAATTAGTATACCACGTTTGTTTTTTTCGGACAGGGTTGTATTGTTTAGTTGACCTGTTCTTCAGTATTATATCAGCAGTCATTTTCGTTTTGCAGGATACAAAACAATTTTTTACCCAAAAAATAATTGCAAGATAATACTGCTATATTTATAGAGGTCTTCTCGCCAAGAGACATCCCCCTTCTTATCATGGCATCTTCTCATGAACTTGAGAATAGACTTGGCCTTAAATGTGATTATACTATTCCACTTGCTGTTAACCGTCCGCCTGTTGAAGAATTACTCCTTTCTCGTCTCTGTTTATCATTTGCATGTATGCCCTCTAGTTTTATTGATGGTTATAATAAGCAGTCTGCTTTCGTCTGACCTGTTAATATCTGCGTCTCGCACGTCGCGATCATGTCCCTCCTCGCTCTCCGCTTGTGCATCATGGTGAAGCACATTGCTCTCAGTCATTCCTCATTCCTAATATTTCTTCTTTTCTATCTTATCCTTCTTTACTAATTTCTCTTCTCCTCCTTCTGACTATGATTACTTATTTTCTTCTTCGTCCGTCTTTCAGTCGGTTCAATTTCTTCTTTCCTTCATTCCTTCCTTCCTTCCTTCCTTCCTTCCTTCCTTCCTTCCTTCCTTCCTTCCTACCTTCCTTCCTTCCTTCCTTCCTTCCTTCCTTCCTTCCTTCCTTCTTTCCTTCCTTCCCGTCTTTCAATTTTAACATCTTATTCACATTCTCATTCAAATCCATTTGTACTCATTCTTCTAACTCTTTATTTTTTATTATATTTCCTATTTCCTTCTCTGCCTCACTCTCTACTTTCTTCCCTCCCTTCCTGGCTTACTCCGTCCTTACATCTACCTCCGCCCCTTCCACCTTCTGTGGCCTGTTGAGTGATGCTATCTGTGCAGGCTGTTATTGTCTGCTTCTCTCTTACGCAACTCTGCCTCCCATCTCTGCAGGAAATGGTCCTTGACGTTCACTGGACCGCCCACTGGACACACGCACGCACGCATGCACGCACGCACGCACACACACACACACACACACACACACACACACACACACACACACACACACACACACACACACGCACACACACACACATGGAAGAAGAAAATAAACTCTTAAAAATAGCTTTGGAAGAAGTTCAAGTAAATTTAAACATAAATGACTACAATAGGTTAGGTAAGGAATTTCAACAGGAGAAACAGCTTTTGTCAGCACAGATGGAGGAAGTTACACAGGGAATAGAACAGTGCAAGAAAGATATGCAACTCACCTATGCACAAGTGGCCAAGGAGAAGGAAAAAATAGAAGAAGTAGTAAAGGAAGTCAAACACTGCAGCAACCAAGATAAAACAAACATTAGGCTGGAAGTGAGAAAAGAATTGGCATCTAACCCGAAGTTGGTGCAAAACACAGTTGATCGGAGTAAGTCCCCGATTATTTTTAGCTGCAAAGAAAAGGAGATAACATCTAGGTCACAAAGAGCTGTAGAAGAAGCAAAAGTAGTAGATAAAATTGTTGGCCTCGTGGAAGGTCTTACAACCATAGAGAATGTGTGCGATTACAGGAGAATATGCAGATATGTAAAAGGGAAAGATCGACCTTTGAGGATCACAATTAATGGTGCCAAACAGATGGAAGAAGTACTAAGGAATGCTAGAAAATTACAAAGTGATGAGGATAGGAGAGTGTGGTCGTTAAGACGAGATCTTTCAAAAGAAGATAGGGAGAAGCTGAAACTGAACCTCGCCGAGGCCAAACGTTTAAATGAGATAGGGAATGAAGAAGACATCAATTCTTTTTTCTACAAAGTGATAGGGGGTAGGCAGACCAGTAAAGTGGTACATAAAGGCAAACCAATAGATAGTAAACGAGAAGGTCTTATAACAATAATGAGAGAGATGCAGGCGATGAGTCACAATAACGTGGCTGAAGTATGTTGACCAGACCACACACTAGAAGTTGAAGGGACGACGACGTTTCGGTCCGTCCTGGACCGTCCTGGACCATTCTCAAGCGACTTGAGAATGGTCCAGGACGGACCGAAACGTCGTCGTCCCTTCAGCTTCTAGTGTGTGGTCTGGTCAAAATGAGAGAGATCATAGCGAGAACGGATAACGATAGTTCACGACTGTTGATAGTCGGTGACTTCAACTTGAAATCCATAGACTGGGAAGCATATGAAGCTAAAACAGAAGATTTTTGGACCTGTAAATTTGTAGACCTCATCCTGGAAACATTGTTGTATCATATTGATACAATTCATGTATTCTTGCATGAATATGCTGTAGCATATTGATACAGTTCATGTATTCTTGCTGTAGCATGAGTTTACAAACGGGTAGAGGGAAGGAAAAAGGCGATGAACCGCACTGAGTACTGCGTCCCTTCTAACCAGATTGAAAGCATTTTTGAAGTCCAGCTTTATCAGGGCTTTTTCATCCGTAATGTTGGTAATGTAGGCTCTAGCTGCGAAGCCAAACCCAAGCTGTTTTGGCTTCGGCATGTCGGCTGCTGCCTGTCTAACTGCTCTAGCAGCAGCCTTAGCGACGAGACGCTGGAGTGAATTGCCCACAGCTATCGGTCCGATTCCTCCATCTTTTTTCCTCAGGGCACAGAGAGTAGCGCCAAAAAAGAGAGGCTGTATGGTCTCTGGTATGTTGCTAGCTAGACATGTGTTGGCGAATCTAGTTAGTTCCACCAGGAGGCCCTGTGCAAGGTCTCCCAGTGCAGGGTTGAGCATTTGTTTGATGTGGTTGGGTTTTAGTCCTGTGAACCCACCTGCTGATCCTGGTGGGAAGGATAAAGCTGCTTTATGCACCATGAATTCGAGCACACACAGGGGTTCTGCTCTGGTGACACCGACTAGGGGATCACTGTCGTCACGAGGAGCTCTGGGTGGGTGTTTTTCCCTCAGGGCTTGGGCTATATCGGCATCCCTGGTGGCAACTGTGTCTTCACTGGTGATGATTCTGATTGCCCCTATTGTGTTGCCTTCTTCTATTTTCTTGCTGACTGTTGCTCTGATTTTGGATGCCTCGGTTCTGCTGTTGATACCTTTCCTGCGGTGGGTGTTTTTGGCACGGGTGGGGAGGGGTGCCTGGTTGTCCTCTCTAGGAAAACTATTTATAGCCATAATGATTGAGGAAGCTAGTGATTTGTCTCTCCTTGCAGGGACAGCTAGGCATATGTTTCCAAACAGGAGAAGGTTGCGCCATAAAATATACATATATATAAATATATATATATAGAAAGTACAACAATTAAGTGAATATCCCACACGTTTCCTACACCGCCTTAATCATATTTGCGGACGCCAAGTCTCACAAGATCAGTGGAGAAGATGACTAGGAACATTATTTTCCATGTCGTTAAGGCCTCGAAGTTATGCTTTAAACCTGATTACAAGGAGCCGGTCGGCCGAGCGGACAGCACGCTGGACTTGTGATCCTGTGGTCCCGGGGTCGATCCCGGGCGCTGGCGAGAAACAATGGGCAGAGTTTCTTTCACCCTATGCCTCTGTTACCCAGCAGTAAAATAGGTACCTGATTGTTAGTCAGCTGTCACGGGCTATTTCCTGGGGGTGGAGGCCTGGTCGAGGATCGAGCCGCGGGGACACTAAAAACGCCCCGAAATCATCTCAAGATAACCTCAAGATAGATCATGCACCTATGTTCTCCAAAGAACACGATCCTTCAGGTGTTTTATGTTCAGCTGAACTAAGTGAAGGAACGGTGCCAGGTTGAACAACCCCGCCCACGGCTCGAACCTTGGCCCTCTCGAGGCCATCCACGCCACATGGTGGTGCCAAGATGATGATGATGATGATGATGATGATGATGATGATGATGATGATGATGATGATGACGATGATGATGATGACGATGATGATGATGATGATGATGACGCGTGTGAACAAACATTGTAACCGATATGTCCAAAATATTACATAAGTATGAATGATTTACTTTAGACTAAAATAAAGACATAGCTGAGTGGAGTAAATATGAAACGCTTTTAATGAGTTGCATAACAAATGAGCCGGATCTCAAGTGCCACCATCAGGCCTATACAGGCCTATGCAGGATGTGTTGCGTGATCACCTTACCCCCAGACACTGGCCCATCAAACTCCTCCTACCTCTACACACTACTACTCTCTCTTTCTCTCTCTCTCTCTCTCTCTCTCTCCTCTCTCTCTCTCTCTCTCTCTCTCTCTCTCCTCTCTCTCTCTCCCTCTTTCATCTACTCACTAACTTGTTTCGCATCTACTACAATCCATCGCCTCCTCTTCCTCGTCTCCATTACAACAACATTCCTCCAGTGCCACCTACGTCCCCAACCTCCCCCTTCTCTCAGTTACCTGCTACCCCCTCTCTCCCCACCCTCCTCTTAACAACCCTACTAAGACGGTGAATATACCTCCTCGGACCTCGCCAACATCTCCTCCTCCGCCCTCCCCACCCCACTTAAGAATTCATGATCGCCCTCTCCTGGACCCCTCCTCGTCTCAAGGCACATGACTCCGAGACTTGAGAATGGAGACGACCATGAATGGCAGGAGACAGTGGCGGCCGCGGGCCGACAAGACGTCGGAATAAGGAAGTGTTCGAAATAGCGGGTCAAGATGCTGATGATGGCTGAGGATGCCCGGCGGAGTGGTCGCCAGGAGGGAGATGTGGAGATAAAGGCACATCTGAAAGGGGGGATATGGAAGTGAAATTAGTCGTGTGTGTGTATCTGTGCTGATAAAGACGAGCTGGAGGGTGCAGGAGGGAGGGAGAGGGAGAGAGGGAGAGGGAGAGAGAGAGAGAGAGAGAGAGAGAGAGAGAGAGAGAGAGAGAGAGAGAGAGAGAGAGAGAGAGAGAGAGAGAGAGAGAGAACATTGGTTATATATCATATTGAGTGTGTTTAAGGAAAGTAAAATGCCTTGTTATTCTTTGTGCTGTGATCCGCATGCACACACGCACACGCTAAGATTTAATCACATGTATATATACACCATTGAACCTCTCACCTTAGACCCATCACTATAATGTCACCAAACACAGCGGTGCAGCACACACATACGCCCTCAAAGGTATAAATCACTGATCATTAACACAATTGGCATTTACCTCCAATAGTGCCAAATTATTTGTAGGTGGCACTTGGAAGCTGGTGGCACTTGGCAGCTGGTGGCACTTGGAAGCTGGTGGCACTTGGCAGCTGGTGGCACTTGGAAGCTGGTGGCACTTGGCAGCTGGTGGCACTTGGAAGCTGGTGGCACTTGGAAGCTGGTGACACTTGGCAGCTGGTGGCACTTGGCAGCTGGTGGCACTTAGTAGCTGGAACACTTAATATTTCTTCAGGATTTTGAGATCCAGAGGAATAATTATTGTATAGCATGTTGACGTAAGAATGTATTTATGTATTTACACGATGCATACGAATACACGAATGTTTCATGAATAATATTTGTTATTAATATTTATGAATAATATTCATCAATGAATAATATAGTTATATTCCTCAAATATTATTGTCGTTGATGTCTTCAGTAATATTTGCTTCCAAGTACCTGCTCTGCCTCCATGCACCTGTTCCGCCTCCATGCACCTGTTCTGCCTCCATGCACTTGTTCTGCCTCCATGCACCTGTTCTGCCTCCATGCACTTGTTCTGCCTCCATGCACCTGCTCTGCCTCCATGCACCTGTTCTGCCTCCATGCACTTGTTCTGCCTCCATGCACCTGTTCTGCCTCCATGCACCTGTTCTGCCTCCATGCACTTGTTCTGCCTCCATGCACCTGTTCTGCCTCCATGCACCTGTTCTGCCTCCATGCACCTGTTCTGCCTCCATGCACCTGCTCTGCCTCCATGCACCTGTTCTGCCTCCATGCACCTGTTCTGCCTCCATGCACTTGTTCTGCCTCCATGCACTGTTCTGCCTCCATGCACTTGTTCTGCCTCCATGCACCTGCTCTGCCTCCATGCACCTGTTCTGCCTCCATGCACCTGTTCTGCCTCCATGCACTTGTTCTGCCTCCATACACCTGTTCTGCCTCCATGCACTTGTTCTGCCTCCATGCACCTGTTCTGCCTCCATGCACCTGTTCTGCCTCCATGCACTTGTTCTGCCTCCATGCACCTGTTCTGCCTCTATGCACCTGTTCTGCCTCCATGCACCTGTTCTGCCTCCATGCACCTGCTCTGCCTCCATGCACTTGTTCTGCCTCCATGCACCTGTTCTGCCTCCATGCACCTGTTCTGCCTCCATGCACCTGCTCTGCCTCCATGCACCTGTTCTGCTTCCATGCACCTGTTCTGCCTCCATGCACCTGTTCTGCCTCCATGCACCTGCTCTGCCTTCATGCACCTGCTCTGCCTCCATGCACCTGTTCTGCCTCCATGCACCTGTTCTGCCTCCATGCACCTGTTCTGCCTCCATGCACCTGCTCTGCCTTCATGCACCTGCTCTGCCTCCATGCACCTGCTCTGCCTCCATGCACCTGCTCTGCCTCCATGCACCTGCTCTATCTCCATGCACCTGCTCTGCCTCCATGCACCTGCTCTGCCTCCATGCACCTGCTCTATCTCCATGCACCTGCTCTGCCTCCATGCACCTGCTCTGCCTCCATGCACCTGCTCTATCTCCATGCACCTGCTCTGCCTCCATGCACCTGCTCTGCCTCCATGCACCTGTTCTGCCTCCATGCACCTGCTCTGCCTTCATGCACCTGCTCTGCCTCCATGCACCTGCTCTGCCTCCATGCACCTGTTCTGCCTCCATGCACCTGTTCTGCCTCCATGCACCTGTTCTGCCTCCATGCACCTGCTCTGCCTTCATGCACCTGCTCTGCCTCCATGCACCTGCTCTGCCTCCATGCACCTGCTCTGCCTCCATGCACCTGCTCTATCTCCATGCACCTGCTCTGCCTCCATGCACCTGCTCTGCCTCCATGCACCTGCTCTATCTCCATGCACCTGCTCTGCCTCCATGCACCTGCTCTGCCTCCATGCACCTGCTCTATCTCCATGCACCTGCTCTATCTCCATGCACCTGCTCTGCCTCCATGCACCTGCTCTGCCTCCATGCACCTGCTCTATCTCCATGCACCTGCTCTGCCTCCATGCACCTGCTCTGCCTCCATGCACCTGTTCTGCCTCCATGCACCTGTTCTGCCTCCATGCACCTGTTCTGCCTCCATGCACCTGCTCTATCTCCATGCACCTGCTCTGCCTCCATGCACCTGCTCTGCCTCCATGCACCTGCTCTGCCTCCATGCACCTGCTCTGCCTCCATGCACCTGTTCTGCCTACATGCACCTGCTCTGCCTCCATGCACCTGCTCTGCCTCCATGCACCTGCTCTGCCTCCATGCACCTGTTCTGCCTCCATGCATCTGCTCTGCCTCCATGCACTGCTCTGCCTCCATGCACCTGCTCTGCCTCCATGCACCTGCTCTGCCTCCATGCACCTGCTCTGCCTCCATGCACCTGTTCTGCCTCCATGCATCTGCTCTGCCTCCATACACCTGCTCTGCCTCCATGCACCTGCTCTGCCTCCATGCACCTGCTCTGCCTCCATACACCTGCTCTGCCTCCATGCACCTGCTCTGCCTCCATGCACCTGCTCTGCCTCCATGCACCTGCTCTGCCTCCATGCATCTGCTCTGCCTCCATGCACCTGCTCTGCCTCCATGCACCTGCTCTGCCTCCATGCATCTGCTCTGCCTCCATTCTCGTCCCTCAGGACTATGTGTGTTGCTGGGAGTGCGTCCCTTCATCTACTCATACAGTCAGTCCTCCTGTCCCTCCCTTCATCCATCTCTGTTGAATATTAATAGTAATAACTATAGTTATTTGGTATTTTTCAGCTTAAGTGATCCACAGTGTTAATACGTGGAGGTTGATAAGCAACCACATCCCTCCCTGGACATGGTGTGCTGGGAGGGATGTGTCACTAGTGTGGCCTCGCTGCGTATATGGTGTGCTGGGAGGGATGTGTCACTAGTGTGGCCTCGCTGCGTGTATGGTGTGCTGGGAGGGATGTGTCACTAGTGTGGCCTCGCTGCGTATATGGTGTGCTGGGAGGGATGTGTCACTAGTGTGGCCTCGCTGCGTATATGGTGTGCTGGGAGGGATGTGTCACTAGTGTGGCCTCGCTGCGTGTATGGTGTGCTGCGAGGGATGTGTCACTAGTGAGGCCTCGCTGCATGTATGGTGTGCTGGGAGGGATGTGTCACTAGTGTGGCCTCGCTGCGTGTATGGTGTGCTGGGAGGGATGTGTCACTAGCCTCGTCGTCGCACCTTACATAATAAGGCAAGTGGGATGTGACACACACGTGGTCTCCCCTAACCTCGTGTATACGTTGCATTTGTTCTGGCCATCATTGTGCCCGCGGCCCGGTCTCTGACTAGTCCATATGAAGAGTAGTCTGGTCATGCAGGCTGTTAGACGCAGCTGACGCATAACCTGACGCAGGAGTCAAACGGGCTTTGACTCCTGCGTCTTCTCGTGGATCAGGGGTGCTATAGAGGTGTTTATCCACACAAAGTTTACTCCAGCTGTGGGGCTTAAACTATCTTTTCCAGATTTATTCGATTGCGGATCAAATTTTCATGAATTGCACATTTATTCTAGATTTCTTGCAAGCCATTAATATCAATTCTCCAACACTTCTCTACCCCCTCACAGCTCTCTTTGCTCTCCCTGCTCGGGGTGGCGCCCTCCACCACACTGCCCTCCCAGCACCCTCCACCACACTGCCCTCCCAGCACCCTCCACCACACTGCCCCTCCAGCACCCTCCACCACACTACCCCTCCCAGCACCCTCCACCACACTGCCCTCCCAGCACCCTCCACCACACTGCCCTCCCAGCACCCTCCACCACACTGCCCTCCCAGCACCCTCCACCACACTGCCCCTCCCAGCACCCTCCACCACACTGCCCCTCCCAGCACCCTCCACCACACTACCCCTCCCAGCACCCTCCACCACACTGCCCTCCCAGCACCCTCCACCACACTGCCCTCCCAGCAACCTCCACCACACTGCCCCTCCCAGCACCCTCCACCACACTGCCCCTCCCAGCACCCTCCACCACACTACCCTCCCAGCACCCTCCACCACACTGCCCTCCCAGCACCCTCCACCACACTGCCCTCCCAGCACCCTCCACCACACTGCCCTCCCAGCACCCTCCACCACACTGCCCTCCCAGCACCCTCCACCACACTGCCCCTCCCAGCACCCTCCACCACACTGCCCCTCCCAGCACCCTCCACCACACTGCCCCTCCCAGCACCCTCCACCACACTGCCCTCCCAGCACCCTCCACCACACTGCCCTCCCAGCAACCTCCACCACACTGCCCCTCCCAGCACCCTCCACCACACTGCCCCTCCCAGCACCCTCCACCACACTGCCCCTCCCAGCACCCTCCACCACACTGCCCTCCAGCACCCTCCACCACACTGCCCTCCCAGCACCCTCCACCACACTGCCCCTCCCAGCACCCTCCACCACACTGCCCCTCCCAGCACCCTCCACCACACTGCCCTCCCAGCACCCTCCACCACACTGCCCTCCCAGCACCCTCCACCACACTGCCCCTCCCAGCACCCTCCACCACACTGCCCCTCCAGCACCCTCCACCACACTGCCCTCCCAGCACCCTCCACCACACTGCCCTCCCAGCACCCTCCACCACACTGCCCCTCCCAGCACCCTCCACCACACTGCCCTCCCAGCACCCTCCACCACACTGCCCTCCCAGCACCCTCCACCACACTGCCCCTCCCAGCACCCTCCACCACACTACCCTCCCAGCACCCACCACCACACTGCCCTCCCAGCACCCTCCACCACACTGCCCCTCCCAGCACCCTCCACCACACTACCCTCCCAGCACCCTCCACCACACTGCCCTCCCAGCACCCTCCACCACACTGCCCTCCCAGCACCCTCCACCACACTGCCCTCCCAGCACCCTCCACCACACTGCCCTCCCAGCACCCTCCACCACACTGCCCCTCCCAGCACCCTCCACACACTGCCCCTCCCAGCACCCTCCACCACACTGCCCTCCCAGCACCCTCCACCACACTGCCCTCCCAGCACCCTCCACCACACTGCCCTCCCAGCACCCTCCACCACACTGCCCCTCCCAGCACCCTCCACCACACTGCCCCTCCCAGCACCCTCCACCACACTGCCCTCCCAGCACCCTCCACCACACTGCCCCTCCCAGCACCCTCTACCACACTGCCCCTCCCAGCACCCTCCACCACACTGCCCTCCCAGCACCCTCCACCACACTGCCCTCCCAGCACCCTCCACCACACTGCCCCTCCCAGCACCCTCCACCACACTGCCCCTCCCAGCACCCTCCACCACACTGCCCCTCCCAGCACCCTCCACCACACTGCCCCTCCCAGCACCCTCCACCACACTGCCCCTCCCAGCACCCTCCACCACACTGCCCCTCCCAGCACCCTCCACCACACTGCCCCTCCCAGCACCCTCCACCACACTGCCTCTCCCAGCACCCTCCACCACACTGCCCCTCCCAGCACCCTCCACCACACTGCCCCTCCCAGCACCCTCCACCACACTGCCCCTCCCAGCACCCTCCACCACACTGCCCCTCCCAGCACCCTCCACCACACTGCCCTCCCAGCACCCTCCACCACACTGCCCCTCCCAGCACCCTCCACCACACTGCCCCTCCCAGCACCCTCCACCACACTACCCCTCCCAGCACCCTCCCTCCCAGCACCCTCCACCACACTGCCCTCCCAGCACCCTCCACCACACTGCCCCTCCCAGCACCCTCCACCACACTGCCCCTCCCAGCACCCTCCACCACACTGCCCCTCCCAGCACCCTCCACATCTTGGCCTGGACTTGTATGAGCTGAGGTGAGGAGGTCGGGCGCGGCTCCAGCGCCTAATTAGTCTTCAATGAGAATAATTAACACTGAAGCATCGGTGAATAAACACAGCAGCTGTGATTATGTGGAAAGACGCAGCGTTAAGTTGGTGGTGGTGGGGGGGGGTGAAGCTATGGGGGGGGTTGAAGCTATAGGGAGTCGTGAAGCAATCGGGGGGGGGATCGTGAAGCAATCGGGGGGGGGGATCGTGACGCAAGGGGGGTCGTGAAGCTATGAGGGGTCGTAAAGCTATGAGGGGTCGTAAAGCTATGGGGATTCGTGAAGCTATGTGGGGTCGTGAAGCTATGTGGGGTCGTGAAGCTATGGGGGGTCGTGAAGCTATGGGGGGTCGTGAAGCTATGGGGGGTCGTGAAGCTATGGGGAGGTTGTGAAGCTATTGGGAGGTCGTGAAGCTATGGGGGGAGGTCGTGAAGCTATGGGGGGAGGTCGTGAAGCTATGGGGGGTCGTGAAGCTATGGGGGGTTCGTGAAGCTATGGGGGATCGTGAAGCTATGGGGGGTCGTGAAGCTATGGGGGGGGGGTCGTGAAGCTATGGATTTTCCGCCCCTGTTGCGTTCAGACGGTTCTGAGGACANAACTGAAAACTCACACCCCAGAAGTGACTCGAACCCATACTGCCAGGAGCAATGCAACTGGTATGTACAGGGACGCCTTAATCCGCTTGACCATCACGACCGGACAAAGGGAGTGATAGCCGAAGCTATATGAACCACTTCCCCGCCGGCACTCGGATGGTAATCTTGGGCATAGCATTTTATCAAATCACCTCATTTGATTCATCACCTTGGAAGTGGTTCATATAGCTTCGGCTATCACTCCCTTTTGTCCGGTCGTGATGGTCAAGGGATTAAGGCGTCCCTGTACATACCGTTGCATTGCTCCTGGCAGTATGGGTTCGAGTCACTTCTGGGGTGTGAGTTTCAGTTGTATCTAGTCCTGGGGACCATTCAGGCATGTTTGCATTTGTGTTCCTCACGTGTTGCCCCAAAAATGAGGTGATTGATAAAATGCTATGCCAAGATTATCATCCGAGTGCCGGCGGGGAAGTGGTTCATATAGCTTCGGCAATCACTCCCTTTTGTCCGGTCGTGATGGTCAAGCGGATTAAGGCGTCCCTGTACATACCAGTTGCATTGCTCCTGGCAGTATGGGTTCGAGTCACTTCTGGGGTGTGAGTTTTCAGTTATATATATATATATATATATATATATATATATATATATATATATATATACTATATATATATATATATATATATATATATATATATATACATATTATATATATATATCGATATATATATATATTATATATATTAATATATATATATATATATAATATATATATATATATAAAGGAAGGGAGTACCACCTCTGGCTGGAAGAAGGGGGACCCATAGCCTCGGAGGAAATCACACATAACGCATTGGAGGGAATGTAGGTCCCCTCCAATACAGTTCTCGTGTGCTTTTTCCTACCACCCCCTTCCTTTTTTTATGCTTTATTGTGTATTTAAAGGTTACAAAACATACAAGACAAATGCCTAAAGGTTATGTATCTCTTGAAGCTCCTCCGCTTCCGGACAGGAACCGAGGACGCAGCAAGCATTCCCCTCTGGATCGCCACATGAGGCGCCAAAACAAAAAACTGCAAGCCAGCATATAATATATTATAGCATATTATATATATATATATAATATATATATATATATATATATAGATATATATAGATATATATATATATTATATATATATATATATATAGGACATATATCTATATTATATATATATATTATATATAATATATATATATTATATATATATATATATATATATATATATATATATATAGGAGCATAGATATATATTATATATATATATATATATATATATATATATATATATATATATATATATATATATATATATATATATATATATATATTTTACTCTGCAGTTCTGTGGGGTGTGAGTTTTCAGTTGCATATAGTCCAGGGGACCATTCAGGCTTGTTTGCATGTGTTCCTCACGTGTACCCCAAAGAATGAGGTGATTTGATAAAGTACCATGCCCAAGATTACCAACCGAGAGCTGGCTGGGGGATGGAAATAGCCTCGGCTACCATCCTCTTTTGTCCGGTCGTGTTGGTCGAGCGGGTAAGGGATCCTGTACGCCAGCAGAGTGCTCCTGGCAGTATGGGTTTGAGTCACTTCTGGGGTGTGAGTTTTTAGTTGCATATAGTCCTGGGGACCATTCAGGCTTGTTCGCATATATATATATTGTCACGGTAAAATCTCTAGGAAGAGATTCGGCCTACTCCATTATCGCCTATTCTACTCATTCACGTCTATGTAATCAAGAACTGCAGCCAAGAACAACAACAACAACAACTTCCAGACGTCTAGACAGTACCACCAGTCTACCTGCACCAGGGCCCATCACCCTACCTCGCACCTGGGTCGCTGGGAGGCCACGCCCTCCAAAACAAGCACTTAAAGTGAGCTGGTTCCTAGTTAAGAAGACTATCAGCGCCCTCTGGCCGGCCGATATTCTGTATAAATAGGGCCACCAAGCTCTCCAAGATTCAGATTACTCCTGAGTTCTCAACTGAGTGGACCTGTTAACACATCTCGGTGTGGTAGCGGATATAGTCAGACTAGCTCATGGTATTCCGCACCATATTTTATTTTGCACCTTAACGTAACGTAAATTTGATTGTTTATCTTGTTTGTTTTGCACAATTTGTATTAAAGCCAAGCCTGGATATTTTTTGTAATTTGTTTAATTTATTTTTAAAGTAAAGTATTTTTAAATGTTTTTCCCTCTGCTGTATCCTACAGTTTACCACACTGTGAAGACACCTTTGCAGTTTAACTTTTTTTTCCTTTTTATTATTTTGTGACTTGCATTACAGACTGCACCACCATTAACGTTACCATCACAAATTGGGGGCCTGTCCTAGGAGCCTAGATCAGGTAATGCTTCTAGACTCTTCACTTAAAGTTGTGGTAACTATACTTGGCTTTATTACAAATTTAATTTTTCAGAACTCTTATTCTTTGACTAATTTTAATGGTGCTTCATACTGTTTGCTTTCCAGATGTAGCATTTTATGATTGTTGGATGACTTTGGATTACGTGGTGTCTGGTGGCCACAGTCATACTGTGATTAGTTGTTCCATAATCTTTGCTATATCCTGTGTTTCCACCTTATTCTCGTCCCTACTGGAGAGTTCTCATTCAGACAGATCACCCCCCTTTGGTACCCTGGTACTTTGGTCTGTCTTCGGGTCAAGTACACCCACATCTTTGCAACCCAAACGTAGGAGGATATAGAGGGCCAAAGTTCCTCTCGTACGGACTATGCTGTAAGGTTGGGACCCCTACAAGCAGTTCTCGTCATTAATTGACACTTCGCACCACCTACGTGTCGGTCAGACATTTTTTTTTTTTTTTTTTTTACATGCAAAGCATGCAATTTAAATACAATAAAAAACAAATTAAGAACATAGAAAAACATTACAAAACAAGGAAAAAAAGAAAACCACCAGCCAGAAGGGCTGACAGTACAGTATAATAAAATACAAAACTCGAGAAATGCATTGAAAAGACAGTACAAAATATAAAACAAATGCAAACAACAAATCACAGGAGTATATCAAAACAGAACAGTATAAAACAAAAATCAAGATGGATAACATGCAATAAAGAAAAAAACATAGTTACATACACAATAACAAACAAAACACCGGCCTGAAGGACCGAGAACAAAACAACAGAATGAACAAACGGAAGTATTACAAAAAATACAATAAGAATATACACCACACAATAAGCCACACAAATACAAAACAAAAACTAATACAACACGCAAGCATAAAATAAAAAACACATAGGGCACGTTAACAACATGAAATTTAAGACATGAAGGCCAGACACACACACACCCAAACACCCGCCTCGCCACAAACAAAGGGAGAGGCACGGGCACAAACTACCAGAAGGCAAACAAAACAGCCAGAAGGGCACACAGCACAAAAGTATACAATCATCCTTCGTATTTGCGCGAAAACGCGTCCCGAGGGAAGCGTATATGGAACGCCTCCCATCGTAACCACTGCCAAGGGTCCTGACTATCCACCGGGGACGCCATCTTATCCGGGACGTTGGCCACAAACACCCGCAAACATGGCACCCAAACCGTATCACACCGGAACCGAGTGACCGGTACATGTTCCCACACCTCATCGCCGAAAGGTAGCTCAGCAACCCGCGACCAGTGACCCAACGGCATCACAGACTTCGGTGACACGGCCCCCAAGTGCCCAACGGTCAACCTCCGAGGAGGGAGTGTGGTAGAAGGCACCACCACAGGGGCACCAGCGCCCATGGGCACACCACCGGACGACCACGTGGGAACCGAACCGCGCACATCTTTCCGCAAGGTCACCACCAGGCCACGCCCAGACCCACCATCCCCACCCACTCCGGCAGCGGAGGCCACCACTCCCCACCGCGGAGAGGCCCCCAGCGGAGAAGGAACAGCAGGCACACCCGAGACACGGACACCAATGTCAGCAGGCGCATGGACGTCCGCCACCACTAACTGCGGAGCCAGCAACGTAACCGGAACCACTCCATCCACACCCGAGGCCTCACAGTCACTAAAGTCTCAACATCGGCCCAGGTAGACGACGCATGCCGGGATCGTTTGGGCACCGGCCTGAGATCGTCAGAGCCGGAAGCCGACCCAGAAACATGGGCACTACTAGCCGGACGAACTGACGTCCGCCGCAAAACGGCAGCAGCCTCGACCACAGGGGGAACCGGACCACACACAACAGGGGACCCCACAGTCACCCCAGCACCCAGCACAGCCGGGATCCAAGGCGAGGATGCAGGGCCAGGCGCAGCAGCTGAAGATGGGTGAGCAGACGGTGAGGAGGGCGCAGCAGAAAGGCCCACTGGAGCAGCAGGGACAGGAGCAGGAGTATCCACCAATGGCATCACAACATCCTGAGGAGGGCCGGCGACATCCGGGGGAACGTCAGGCGACGCCGGGGGAGCCGCAACAACGAGCGGGTCGGACACTGCATCCCCGGAGTCCTCGTCCAGGGGAAGCGAAGGGAAATCTTCTTCCCGGAATAGGTTGACAGGAGCAACCGGAGCCGCATCGCACCCGGCAGCCTGATGCCCCACCAGGCCACACCAGAAACAGGTACGAGGCTGTCGGGCATAGTACACCCGGATGTAGCACCCCAGGAGCCGGACCGAAGATGGAATATCCGACTGCAGGCGCATCCCCAAGGTGCGAATGGTCGTCCGTCTACCGGCATACCTCCCAGAGGATAGCGTGTTGACCCTCACACTGATGACCGCTCCAAACCGCTGAAAGTAACGCCGAAGAAGATCCTCGGGAAACTCCAGGGGCGCCCCATGCACACTGACATAAGTCAGCGCACCACTCCGGTCGGATATGGAGACAGAGCCGGCACCACCCGGCATCGACAACGAGCGTCCCTCGTAACGACTGAGGAAATCACGGTATACTTCCTCCGTCACAAGCTTGATGACAACTCGATGGGCAGTCACAAGCTCAATACCGTCAACGTCCATCACAGGGACATAAGCAAGTCGCACAGAACCACGGCTATCTCCGGATATCCAGCACAACCAGTGAACTCCAGGCCCACGGAGTTCACGCGCTTGATAGATGGAAGGGGACAACCCATGGTAAGCTCGCCACGTCAACACGCAGCCCGCAGCAACAACAGGGGGGGGGGGGGGCAGAAACTCCACACCCCCTCTGGTGACGAAAACGGCAAACACCTCAAACCACCAGAGGCCAGACGACACGTCTGTACCCCACGGCAGCTCCAGGCGGACTCCCCGGTCAGAGATATGGTACTTACACAGGTAGGGAGTTGACATTCTTTTCCAGAGCACAAAGATTGTTAATTCTGTAAGTACTATCTAGTTTTAGTAGGAAACCTCTTGCCTTTGGTCTCGTCATTAGGGACAAGGTAAGAAATCCCTACATCTTTTGAACTACCTTAGAGACAATTGTCTCAACATTAAAGTAGGATCCCTCTTGCCATTATCCTCGTCATATAGAGTACCGGGTACAAGATTCCCTACTTTCTTCAAACGCTTAGTTTCATTTTTGATCTTGATTGTAACCTTGACTATTAAGTCTAAAACAGGATATTTTACCGTTGCCACGTCATCCTGTCACTGACATTTCATATTTTGGTACATCCACCTGGGTATTCTCTTGCATATATTTGCTACCATTCACCATGTCTCGTCTTTCCACATTTAGACAGAATCCAAACGATGAGGTGAGCACACTAGTTCGTGCCACCAAGGCGGAGATGCTGACTCTAGTAAATGAGTACCACCTTACAGCCTCACATGGAGCCACTAAAACTGATCTGCACAACCTCATATTGGACCACTTATTAGACAATGATGCTATTACTCCTGAATCTCATGATCATTACTTAATTGCAGACAAGAACGCCTTGGCAGCCATGAAATTGAAGCTAGAACTCGCTAATGCCGAACGTGAACGTCTGAAAGAACAAGCTGCTTTTGAGAAGGAAGCTCTTCAAAGGAAGTACCGGGAAGCCGAACTTCAACTTAAGCTCGCTGAAAAACAAGCTGAACTTGAGAGAGAACAAGCTGCCCTACAACGTGAGTGTGAGAGGGAACAGCTAGAATTAAAAGAACGCGATCTGGAGATTCAACATGAACACAATAAGAAGCAAGCCGATAGTGCTCTAGACTACCGTAGAAAAGAACTCGACTTAGAAACTACACACCACACTCGGCGCCAACAAGCTGAAGCTAAACTTACGGTGCGTTTTAACCTTTCACATGCAATTAAGTTAATGCCATCTTTGTTGAGGTAGAAGTAGATGTCTTTTTCACTTCATTTGAGGCTCTAGCTACCCAACTTAGCTGGCCTCAGGATCAGTGGTCTGTGTTTCTCAGGTCACATTTAACAGGTAGAGCTGAAGTGACTCTCAGTACTATAGCGTCTGAAACCGACTACCAGGTACTGAAGCAAGCAGTGCTCGATGCTTACCTCCTCTCCACCGAGACTTACAGACGTAAGTTCAGGGATTACCTTAAAGCAAGTGCTACCACTTATCTAGAGTTTGCAAATAACAAAAAGATATATTTTATGAAGTGGCTGGAAGCCGCAAAAGTCTCCACCTTTACAGATCTCGTCAATCTCATCCTGGTGGTAGAATTCCTCAGGCGTGTACCTACTTCAATACGTCTCTACCTAGTCGACAAGGAAGAAAACGAGTTTACTCGCTGTTCTCAATTGGCTGACTCTTACAGTCTTAATTCATAGAGTACCAGACGATATGCCATCTAGTAAGACCTCCTGGTTTAGTGCTGAAAAAGTGAGTACAGTAATGTGAACTCCTCGTTGTATTGCAATTATTGCAAAGACTTTGGGCATACCATAGAAAAAGTGTACCAATCCTCACTGTAAGGTCAGCAGTGAAAATAAGCCAAATCACCANATGTATGGTAGGTTAGGTTAGGTATATTTCGGTAGAGGTGGAAGCATTTAAAGAGGTGCGATTCTGAAAACATAAGGTAAGGTAAGGTAATTATCAAAAGAAGGCACCAAACCGGAAGGCTATGTAGCACCATCAAAGTGCGAAATAATCAGAGGGCGCTAAATATCACCAAGAATGCCAATACGAGAACAAAAACGCATAAGGCGAACGATATCAAAAGTATCCGATTCACCTAGAATTCTATCGAGGGACAAGTGACCGCGAGGGACGGTCGGAAAGCAAGACACACGCTCGTCCTGGAAGTCAGGACATTCAACAAGGATATGCACAACTGTAAGAGGGACAACGCAACTCGGACAATAAGGAGCAGGGCGGCGCTCCATTAAGTGACCGTGGTTAAGCGAGTATGGCCAACCCGCAGCCGTGCAAAGCAGTTTCCCACCGCCGGTTACGGTGGTAGGAGGAAGGCCACGGGGACACACTACGTTTGAGAGTACGCAGCTTGTTACTAACCACAGAGGACCAACAACCCTGCCAACGGGCAAGGATGGAGGAATGAATAACAGGATAAAAGTCGGAATAAGGAATACCTTTACGGGAGATGGGACAAGAACGGATAGCGTCCTTAGCGGCAGCATCCGCACGCTCATTGAAAGAAACACCAATATGGCTGGGAACCCAGCAAAACTCTACTGATTTAAATTACTAGAAATAAGAAACAGCCAATGCTGAATCTCGATGACCACCGGATGGACAGGATTAAAGGACCCTAGAGCCATGAGGGCACTACGAGAGTCAACTACAACCACAAAGGAGGAATGAGAATGAGAAAGCAAGAGACGGAGAGCATAGAGAATAGCATAAAGTTCCGCCGTAAAGACGCTAGCCTCCGAAGGGAGGCGACACATATAAGTACGGTCAGGAAAAACAACAGAGTAGCCCACACCGTCCGCAGACTTAGACCCATCGGTGAAGATGGAAAGAGTGGGAGTGCGAAGAAAAGTGCTCAAGGAAGAGGCTTTTCAGAATTGTAGGAGGGTAAAGGCTTTAGTAATACAAGTCAAGGACGTACAAAACTTGGGAAGGGGGACTCTCCACGGAGGCAAGGAAGGAACAATATGAGGAGAAACATTAGAAATATGAACAGAAAGAGAATCCTGTAAGCGAGATAACCGGACAGAAAGTGGGAGACGATGAAGAGGAACAGGAGCTACAGGAGGAGGAAAAGTCAAAGCACGACAGAGGCGAGAGGAAGGATGTTGTAAGGACCGCGCAAGATAGCGAAGACAGTAGCGATCACGGCGGTCCTGAAGAGAGAGAAAGCCAGTGTCAACATACAAACTGAGGGCGGGAGTCGAACGAAAGGCACCAGAGCTGAGACGCAACCCAGTATGGTGCAAAGCATCAAGACGGCGAAGAGTAGAAGGGAAGAAAAAGAGTAAGCAGGGCAACCATAATCGAGTTTAGACAGGACGAGAGAGGAGTGCAAATAGAGAAGTGTGCGCCTATCCGCTCCCCAAGAAGTATGGGACAAAACCTTAAGTAGGTTAAGGGCCTTAGAGCATTCAACTCGGAGGTAAGAGATATGGGCTGACCAAGACAAACGAGTGTCAAAGACTAACCCAAGAGCTTTGCGGAATCCCTGTACACAATGGGATGACCATAAAGCGACAAAGAGGGACGAAGAACGACATGCTTCCGAGTAAAAGTCATAGCACAAGTCTTAGACGCAGAGAACTTGAAGCCATGATCGGTGGCCCAAGACGACACGGCATCAATCGCAAGTTGAAGCCGCGTTGAAGGAGAGGTGAATCACACCCCGACAGCAAAGGGTAAGATCATCAACATAGAGAGCAGAGAAGACGCCAGAAGGAAGAGAGGAAAGAAGACCGTTGAGGGCAACTAGAAAAAGAGTAGTGCTCCGAACATTACCCTGGGGTACACCCTCATACTGCCGAAAAGGGGCAGAGAGAGCAGTACCAAGCCGCACACGAAAGGAACAACGAGAGAGGAAGCTCTGGAGGAAGAGAGGGAGGTTCCCACGAAGGCCAAAAGAATGAAGTTGAGACAGAATATGATACCGCCAGGTAGTGTCGTAAACCTTTTCCAGGTAAAAAAGGACGGCAACAACGGAGGTCTTCGCAGCAAAAGTAGTACGAATATAGACCTCCAAGTTCACCAGGACATCCGTTGTGCTGCGGCACTTGCGAAAACCAAATTGAGTAGGGGAGAGGTGGTGATAGTGTTCTAAGAACCAGATCAAACGAACGTTAACCATACGTTCAAAGAGCTTGCAGACACAACTCGTAAGAGCAATAGGGCGGAAGTCCTTGGGGGATGACCCGAGAGACCCTGGTTTCCGAGCAGGGAGGACAACAGCATCGAGCCAGTCTTCAGGGACCGACGCCGACTCCCAGACCCGATTGTACAGACTCAGTAAATACTGAGACGTGCACGGAGGGAGATGGCGAAACATTTCATAATGAACGCCATCGGAGCCCGCAGTCATAGAACCGCAAAGGGCTAGGACAGACTGAAGCTCAGAGAGAGAGAAGGGATCATTATAGGGAAGGTGAAGATAAGTACAGAAAATTAAAGGACGAGATTCAGGAAGAGGCTTACGAAGAAGGAAGGATTGGGGGAGATGAGAACCAGAACTAACAGAGGAGAAATGGGAACCTAGTTCTGTCACAACCTGCAACGGGTCCGCCACAAGAGCACCATGGAGGCAAAGGACTGGTGAGACATCGGGAATGAACTTACCCGCAATCTTGCGGATATGCTTCCAGACCAGTGGGAGAGGAGTTTTCGACGTAACGGTGGAGACATAAGACGCCCAGCAAGCACGTTTAACTGCACAGATGGTCCTATGGGCCACCGCACTCGCCTTCCGAAACAAAAGAAAAGACTCAACCGTCTGCTGGCGGCGATGTCTCTTCCAGGCTCCACGCTTACAGCAGACAGCCCGAGCACAGTCCATATTCCACCAGGGAACGCACTTTCGCGTTCCCCGAGAGGAAGAGCGAGGAATAGAGTGGAGGGCAGCATCAAAGACAGTGTCATGAAAAAGAAGGAGGGCGCGAGGGAGAGGCAGAACGGAGAGGTCGGAAATAGTAGCACGGAGAGTAAAGAGGCGCTAGTCAGCCTCGGCAAACCGCCACCTAGGGAAGGAGAGAGGAGGGCGAAAAGAGAAAAAAGAAACAAGGAAAGGAAAATGGTCGTTGCCATGGAGGTCATCAAGGACCTGCCACCCGAAATCTAAGGAAAGGGATGACGAGCACAGAGAAAGATCGAGACAAGAAAGGGAGCGAGTCCGAGAGTCTAAATGAGTGGGCTCACCAGAATTAAGAAGGGACAGTGAAGAAGACAGGGTGAAAGGTTCAAGGAGGCGACCCCGGGTGTTTGTCAGCACATCACCCCAAAGGGCATGAAGACAATTGAAATCACCCAGCAGGAGCACAGGCTCCGGCAAGGAGTCTAGGAGGTGTTTAAGATCGGGAAGAGAATGTGGGACAGTAGGGGGGGAGATAAATGGAACAAACTGTGTACCATCTACGCACAAAGACACGGGCGGCAGAACAGTGGAGAGGCTAGGAAAAAAGTAAGGGGACAAAGGAAACATTGGAGCGAATTAAGAGAGCAGAAGAATTATGGACCGGGGGGGAGAGAAAAGAATAGCAACGGAAGCGACCAGGTCGAGCACCAAACATCGGCTCCTGGAGACAGACACAAAGAGGCAAAAACTGTGAAATGAGAAGTTGGAGGTCAAGGAAATTGGCGTAAAATCCATGGATGTTCCATTGAAGAAAAGACATCAGCAAAGACAGAGAGGAGAGTAACAGAGAGCAAAGAAGAAACAAAGGTGAAGAAGAAACACAGCACGCTAAAAAAAACACAGAGTAAGGAGCAGGGTCAGCGAAGTCAGATTTAGGGGGCATGGGTAAACTGAGTAAAGAAGGAGGGAAAGAAGCAGGAGGACAGACCAGAGGTGGACGAGTAGGGTCTGGAGGAGGAGGAAAGGGAGGAGGAGGGGCAGAAAGAGGGGAGTGCACCTCAGCAAGGGCAGTAACCGAGATGGAACCAGGGGCTAAAGAAACCCCTACAGTAGGAACAGGGGGCTCCACCACCGAAGCGGGAGGGGAAGGAACGATAGAATCAGAGATAGGGGGTGAAGAAGAAAGCGAAGCTTTCTTACCGACAGGGGAGGAGGAAGGAGAGGAGCCAGGTTTCCGCTTCTGACTCAAAGATACGGGCGTCCCAGCAGCAATGTACTGGGCAACAGACTCCAGCATCTCGATAGGAGAAGAAGAGCGAGAGCGAACAACACAACCATCAGGAGAGCAATGGACGTCGGCCCGCACAATCAGGCGGCGTGGAGAGCCAAGAGACGGAGGAGAATGACGGGAAGGAGGACTAGAGGGAGAGGAAAATAAAGACACAGGAGACGTGACAGACTGGGTAGAAAAGACAAACGGTTTTGGTGCTTCAAGCTGAGGACAGCCGCCTCAAGTTTGTAATGAATACACGCACGGGAGAAGGTAGGGTGGGCCTCACCACAATTGAGGCAGCAGGCCTGGGGAGAAGTGCACTCCAACTTAGAGTGACCCTCGCCTTCACACAGGGGACAGAGAGAGACAGAACTAGAGCATTTGAGGTTACCATGCCCAAACCTCCAGCACTTACCCCAGAGGCGCGGAGATGGAAAATATTCCTGAACGGAGCATCTGACACCAGCAAGAATGACAGAGGGCGGAAGGGTCCTACCATCAAAGGTAACCTTCACAACCCGAAGGGGCAGACGGCGATGACCACGAGGGGGACGAGTAAATGTATCCACCTGGAGGACAGAATGACCCTGGGCCTCGAGGATATGCTTGATATCCTCCTGGCAGTCCTTGAGATCCCTAACACCGGTCGCAACATGGTGCAGGAGGAGAACAGTGCCAACACTGGCATTCAACCGAGCGTTCTTCGAGACCCGAACAGGGGTCTCGCCAAGGCAGAATAAAGCGGCCAAGCGGGTGGCCGCTACCTGAGAAGGAGCAGCAACGACACGGGTACCAAGACGAGTGGGGTTGAAGGTGACAGAGGCATCCACGGAATCGACAAGAGGCCTATGAAGGGAAAACTCGTCAGGAGGAGTTGAATCCAAAGGTTGGAGGTCAAAGTACTTAGTCCACATAGCAGGACCAAACAAAGCATGGAACGAAGTAGGATGGGAAGGGAGCATACGAGAGCGGCCGTGGCGGGGACGGTGATGAGAACCCTTAGAGAGAGACGGTTCGAAAGGAGCAGTAGTCACAAGAAGAGATGAAGCCGTGCAAGGGGACGAGACGGTCACCACAGCAGGCTTGGGGCTCAACCCAACCACAGAGGAGGGTGGGGAGGAAGAGTCCGGTCTGGGCCGAAACCAGGTCCAGTAGCGGGGGCTACAGATCCCAGTCTTCCAGGACGGTCCGACTCAGGGGCCTGGTCGCCTACCCCATGAGCCTGGGTAGGAGAAGTCAAGTCGTCATCCATACAGCAAACCAAACATAAGGGATGGGACCTGGAACCAAGGGATACCACCTACCAGGGCAGCCAGGGAGGCCGAGCACGGGCCAGTGCAGGAAGGGTGTGTCGTCCCCAGCGGTGCTCCCCCCCTTTTCAACAGGGAAGTCCTACTACTTCGTCCATTCTCCCACACTGGTGCTAAGACCCCAGTCCCCCAATCGCCCTAGCCTGGACACCCAACCATCCACTCAGGGCGGCTTCTCACAGGCGACCCCTCCAGCGGGTGGTCCGATGGCTCACACGGCCTCTACATGGTGCCCTTGAGCACGAACACCACCCATTGAGGGGGCACAGGCAACCCACACCGGTCCCAGGGAGGTGTACGTGAGCCCCTCACCACGGCAAGGAGGCACCACGGAGGGGCGATTCGAACATAAAAAGAGAACAAAGCACTGGTCGAGAAAATTTCGAATGTCATCGGTTTTGAGTCATATGTAAAGTATTTTTTTAATTCATAAACAAGAGTTGTGGTGGCTGGATTAACGTGTATCTGGCTATTGTCAATAATACTCCACCCTTCATAACACTTTACCAGTCAACTCTTGAAAATGTTTAACCAGTCGCCTCTCCAAACACTCCACTATTCCACTCTCCACAGCACTATATATAAAATTCCACCTGTCCATTTTGAATACCCATCCACCCTCCTCACACACATTCCTCACAATGGTTTGAGGACACGACTGATACAAAGTGCTGTGCAGGACGGAGGCAAGGCGGGGGTGATATACACACGTGTATTTCTCGGTGTATACAAACTGAAAGCTTACTTCAGTCCTGAATTATATTCAGGACTTCTGTTCTGAATGCTCACATTGCTGTTCTGAATTATATTCAGGAGTAATGTATGCCTGTTGCTGGTCGTTATTCTTGGCTTACGGCCTTAATAACCCTCCTGATGTTGACAGGCCTTCACCTTAACACAAAATTAGAGGCTTCATGCTTAAAGTCCCATAACAAGGGCATTTCTTGCTGCTGACCACCTCATAAGAGTATTCCTTCATTTTAAATTTACTGAGTAATCATAAACTGCACTTTCTCATATATATATGACTAGGGGGAGGGAGGACACCCGGCATTGCCCGGGTCTGTATGGCTCTCTCCATTTTCTGTCTCTATCTTTATTTATATCTATCTATCTACTCCTTCACCCCTTCGTCCCCATTCCTCTTGATCTCACCCATCGTCCCTTCCCTCGTCCTCCCTCCCACCTTCCCCTTGTTTCCTCTCTCAAGAACCACTGACACAATGGGTCTCTCACATTGCTGTTTTTCCTTCCTTTTTCAGGGTTTTCTTTCCTGTCAATAAAATTTCAATGAAATCACACGACAAATATCACATTTAACTCCATAAAAATGCTCTGGGACGGGGGTCTATATAATTGTTAATATTGCTTTAAGTATTTATTTAGGCCTACCCCAATTAGCCTATGTCCGTTCCGTACCTCAGATGAATACCCCTGCAAGTTTGGGTGAGGCTAACCCCAAGCGTCTAACCTTCACCTAAGGACAAACAAAAGGAGGCATTCTCTCTTATAGGTTCGATTAGACAGGATACCCGGCTGTGAACGGATCAAACCGGCCTCCGCCTTTGGTTCTCAATCTGTCTCTGTCTATCTTTGTGTCTTGATGTCTCTGTCTTATGTCTTTCCGTCTCTTTATTTTTGGCTCACTGCCTGTCTCTGTCTTCTGTCTTTGTTTCTGTATAGCTCTATGTATATCTGTCACTAATTGTCTGTGTCTTTCTGTCTTTTTTTCTGTCTCAATATCTGAATTTGTCTGTCTCTTTCTGTCTTTGTTTCTTTGTTTCTTTCTCTCTCTCTCTCTCTCTCTCTCTCTCTCTCTCTCTCTCTCTCTCTCTCTCTCTCTCTCTCTGTATGTCTGCCTGTCTCTTGTTGTCTATCTGTCTATATTATATTCAAAGAATATTTTCAAGACTTATTCACATATAAGAGCTTAATGTTTCTCATAATAGCAGAGTCCAATTAATATAGCAATCCAAGATTCATTGTGGGGATCACTTTGGCACCGAGATAAGTGGCAATCGTTTCATTTATGATAACCTCGACTCAACTATGTTGGGCATGTACCCAACTTTTGTCCGAAATACTTTGTTCAAATAATATGAACTTGAACATACATTAAGACAGACATTCTAACAAGTATAGTATAAAATGTTCATCCATATTTTTAATATTTTGTACAGATGGGCATGTGGTAGGTTAGAATAGATGTTTGCATTCTAATACTTATTTCTTCCAATCTGCTGATGCATTAAGATACATTAAAAATGTTAACATAGTGGGTATCCAAAATCGGCATTTTCTCATATGCAAATTAATTTAATTATGAACCTTAGAATTGTGTGTATAGTGTCGGGGTTTCACGGTGTTCTCGTTAGAGAAGGGTTAAAGCAACAGTAGACTGGATCTCCTTTCCAGGTGGTTGCTCCAACAATAACCCTTACTCACCGTCGTTCGGCGGGTCTTCCCTCAAATCCTCTAGGCTCCACTGCTGGCCTCGGAGAGTACCCCAGTCGATCTCACAACCGGCCTTTAGATTATAAGATGAGTGGGAGCACAGATCGTTCCCTCAATCTGTGGCCCTCCCGACACCGAACTCTTACACAGCCTTCAAGGTCGCCAACTGGTTTTTTAGATGTCCAGTAACACTGCAGTGGTTAGGTGTAATTGTGGCAAGAGCCAAATCCAGTAATATAGTATCAGGCAGGTCACTCTACTTTACATCCTCACACGGTCACAAGATAAATGGAGGGGATGATATCAAACACCAAAGAGTTTTGGTATTTTACTTAAAAGACAACGAGAAATATATATGCATCAATGTATCAGAATTAATATATGACAATCGCTCCATTCATAGCATAATATTCTAGAGCGCACCATATGGCAACATCGGCACGTGTCACCTGTCAGAATGCCAGCTGACCGGGCCCTCGCGATCGTGGGAACAGACTAGTACTTGTTTTCTAATTGTCACGATCCCCGTTTATTTAACTTTTTCCAAAACACTATTTAACATTCACATGGCTTACTTATGATATCGCTGGCCTCACGATCAACATCTATATTCACAATACTCTCACAGTGACTTTTCACTGTACCAAAAGGTTACTCTATTCTTAATAATATTTACTGTGAATGCACTCACTTGATCACTGAACTTTTCTTTATATTTATACTTCCTCTCACAGAGATATCACTGGCAATCACTTCACGTATATGAGATTATTCAGTACACAATCATGTCATATATAAATCATTAATCAAACTTCAGGCATATATATATCAATAGATCATAGAGATCAACACACAGGCATTTATATCGATAGATTATGGAGATCAACACACGGGCATTTATATTGATAGATTATAGAGATCAACACACAGGCATTTATATCGATAGATTATAGAGATCAACACACGGGCATTTATATTGATAGATTATAGAGATCAACACACAGGCATTTATATCAATAGATTATAGAGTTCAATACACCAATATCTGGTTCACTACCAATATATATAATAATAATAATCACAGATCAATAATAATAATCACAGTAAATTCTCTGATGAATCTTGGTGCTTGCACACACCCACACATAGATATATATGTAAACTGATACTGTGAGCGCTCTGGGCAGCCTCACCACATACTGTGCTCTCTGTGACTTAAACTCAAGTGAGACTTGCTCACGACATATAAAATATTCTGACAAGAATATATATATAGCTAACTAAAGGGGAAATGGGAGGGAACTGTAAACACCTACTTCACCTATCCTAGGATGACAGTTGGGTTGTAGCTCCTGGTCCAGGCTCTCGCCTCGTTCATCCAGAAACACAAGCCCCACGCCTTAGGATGTCGCGTCTCGCCGCTTCTGTACACGGCAGGTCCGTGCTTCCCCTACAGTACGTCGCCGGGTTGAAGTCGGTCTCCTGGCCATCAACTTTCCTCCCAACTACGGCAGCCAGCCTACGTCTCGGCGGTCGTCGTACGTTTCCCAAATAGTTCTTGTCACTGTACTCCCAGAGTAACTGCCTCTCACCACTACGAAGTCACTGAAGTTATCAGCCGTCCCGGACGACACACGCACAGCACCCGACTTCAGAGCACTTGAAGCTCACAACACCGTCAATTCCCTCGTCGTCTAGATATAATGCTAGGTATTTGGGAAGACTTCTCGACGTGCTTGCCTTCCAACTGTTGACTCGTAGGGTTCCACGAAGGTGGGGTTACTGTCAAACTTGACAGGATCGTCGATCACACGTTCAACCTGGTTGACAAGGCTGTCAACCCGGTTCACTCACGGTGGGTGGCCCGGCCACTAAGCTGCCTCTTATACTGGTGAACTGCCAACGACGACACACGTCGATGCCCGGCCCACTTCTTGCAACGCACCTGTCCCTGAGCACTTGTTGCTCAATATTTTGTCAATTCCTTATCTGAGCCTCATCTGGGTTGCAGGAAGACCTCACAGAGTGCGTGCCAACAACTGGAGACGCTTAAATCCACCGGAGTTCGGTAAATCCGTCACTCTGACAGGATGACCGATCGCGCGTCCTACCTCTCGGACGTGTCGTGAAAGACTGATGTCGCCTGGCGCCAACACGGGCGGACCCCCTATGCCTATGTGACGTCACTTTTCCCAAAGTTGGTTTTCATTGGCTCCCAGTGCCATGTCGCTGACGGTGACCAATCTGGCGCCACTGACGTCACACAGTTTTGGCGGGAGAACAGACTTGCCAGCGCCATATTGGCTCCCTAAAGGGCCTATCCCACAGGCCAAAATACTACATTTTCTCAAATTTCTCGGCTCTTCGAGAATACTGTTCTCTCCCACATATGTTCAATTGTTGCCTGCAATGTAGAGAACGCTCGAGAATAGTGGACATGACTCTTACAGCAGGCGTGGGAGAATTAGAAGGGTGGGAACACCGTCACAATAGTTAGGTCGTGGTGAGGTTGGGCGCTAAGGTTCTGTTGGCATTTCTTTGTATTTGGAGAATTAAATAGTGATTGGCAAATAGCAACCGAGGGAAGCATTGTTGAAGAAAACCTAAGACTTAGTAAGTTGTGAATGAAGCGCAAAGTGATTTTCGATCATAAACAGGTGATTGACAGCTAAATTAAAGAATATTCACCAAATAATTTAATGAAGCAAATTCTCATAAACATGCCCAATTGCCCGTTAACCCCTATTTATGATGAAAAGGATCCTACTTACTGCAAATAAGAATAATTACCAACAGAACCTAAATTTTTAGCCTAATATATTCTAGGCAAAACCGAAGCACATACTCATATGTATAGAGTCAAACGGCCAGTTTTTCTCTGAATGCTCTTTATTTCCTTCTGAGAGGCTATGGGTCTCCACAAAAGCACAAGAGGTGGTACCCTTGTATATATGTTGTTGAATATGACCGAAAAGGTAAGATTAATAATTCTATACGAATTTTCTCAATATTTCTTATGTTTTTCTTCACTGTCGGTGGTAATAAAAATATCAATTCTCCAAAATTCATTTTTTAATTGTCTGACGCCTGAACACGTTTCGTAATGCTTATTACATTTTCAAAGACTAAATTTACACACAGATTCATCGAACTTATACTCATTTTGGGTGAGGTGATATGGTACAAAGTTTTGGGTGAAGTGAACAAACTTATGACAAACACAAGACAGAACACGAAACAAAGGGTATAAATAGGATATGAGAACTGCAGAAGGCCTATTGGCCCATACTTCCTCTTGTTGCTTCCATATTGGTTCCGGGTCTTGAAGTGAATAGATTGGTTCCCCCAAAGATTGGTCTTTGAAAATGTAATAAACATTACGAAAGCGTTCAGGCGTCAGACAATTAAAAATTAATTTTGAAGAATTGATATTTTTATTACCACCGACAGTAAAGAAAAAACATAAGAAATATTGAGAAAATTCGTGTTAGAATTATTAATCTTACCTTTTCGGTCATATTCAACAAAATATGTTTACAAGAAAGACTGCTACCAAAATAAACTAATATATATATATATATATATATATATATATATATATATATATATATATAATATATATATATATATATATATATATATATATATGTCGTACCTAGTAGCCAGAACGAACTTCTCAGCCTACTATGCAAGGCCCGATTTGCCTAATAGGCGAAGTTTTCATGAATTAATTGTTTTTCGACTACCTAACCTACCTAACCTAACCTAACCTAACTTCTTCGGCTACCTAACCTAACCTAACCTATAAAGATAGGTTAGGTTAGGTTAGGTAGGGTTGGTTAGGTTCGGTCATATATCTACGTTAATTTTAACTCCAATAAAAAAAATTGATCTCATACATAATGAAATGGGTAGCTTTATCATTTCACAAGAAAAAAATTAGAGAAAATATATTAATTCAGGAAAACTTGGCTTATTAGGCAAATCTGGCCTTGCATAGTAGGCCAAAAAGTGAGTTCTGGCTACTAGGTACGACATATATATATATATATATATATATATATATATATATATATATATATATATATATATATATATATATATATATATATATATATATGAATGAAAACTCACACCCCACTCATTCGCATATAGTCCTGGGGACCATTCAGGCTTGTTCGCATATATATATATATATATATGTATATATATATATATATATATATATATATATATATATATATATATATATATATATATATATATATATATATATATATATATATATATTAGGGGTACCACCTCTGGTGCAATTGCAGGGACCCACATCCTCGAAGAAGAAAACAAAGAGCATTCAGAGAAGATCTTGTGGATTCTCACTGAATACTTTATTCTTTTCTTCTCCTACCACCCCTATTATTTTTTTGTATGTTTTGTTTTATTTTATTGCAATGCTACAGTTTACAGAGAACACACACACACACACAAATATATAACAATTAAACAATCAGCGTTCGAAGACCTCGTCCAGCTCCTCGGAGGTTGGGTGCGTACCCAGGATACAGCACGCATTTCCCCTCTGCACTGCGACACTGAGGCGCTGGAATAGGAAACTGGCTGCTCGTGGGTCTCTAGTTTTCCCAATGAGTTCCTCACCAACCTCCTTTAAAAACTTGAGTGCACATTTATATATATATATATATATATATATATATATATATATATATATATATATATATATATATTTTACTCTGCAGTTCTGTGGGGTGTGAGTTTTCAGTTGCATATAGTCCAGGGGACCATTCAGGCTTGTTTGCATGTGTTCCTCACGTGTGCCCCAAAGAATGAGGTGATTTGATAAAGTACCATGCCCAAGATTACCAACCGAGAATTGGCTGGGGGATGGAAATAGCCTCGGCTACCATCCTCTTTTGTCCGGTCGTGTTGGTCGAGTGGGTAAGGGATCCTGTACGCCAGCAGAGTGCTCCTGGCAGTATGGGTTTGAGTCACTTCTGGGGTGTGAGTTTTTAGTTGCATATAGTCCTGGGGACCATTCAGGCTTGTTCGCATATATATATATATATTGTCACGGTAAAATCTCTAGGAAGAGATTCGGCCTACTCCATTATCGCCTATTCTACTCATTCACGTCTATGTAATCAAGAACTGCAGCCAAGAACAACAACAACAACAACTTCCAGACGTCTAGACAGTACCACCAGTCTACCTGCACCAGGGCCCATCACCCTACCTCGCACCTGGGTCGCTGGGAGGCCACGCCCTCCAAAACAAGCACTTAAAGTGAGCTGGTTCCTAGTTAAGAAGACTATCAGCGCCCTCTGGCCGGCCGATATTCTGTATAAATAGGGCCACCAAGCTCTCCAAGATTCAGATTACTCCTGAATTCTCAACTGAGTGGACCTGTTAACACATCTCGGTGTGGTAGCGGATATAGTCAGACTAGCTCATGGTATTCCGCACCATATTTTATTTTGCACCTTAACGTAACGTAAATTTGATTGTTTATCTTGTTTGTTTTGCACAATTTGTATTAAAGCCAAGCCTGGATATTTTTTGTAATTTGTTTAATTTATTTTTAAAGTAAAGTATTTTTAAATGTTTTTCCCTCTGCTGTATCCTACAGTTTACCACACTGTGAAGACACCTTTGCAGTTTAACTTTTTTTTTCCTTTTTATTATTATTTTGTGACTTGCATTACAGACTGCACCACCATTAACGTTACCATCACAAATTGGGGGCCTGTCCTAGGAGCCTAGATCAGGTAATGCTTCTAGACTCTTCACTTAAAGTTGTGGTAACTATACTTGGTAACTATTTATTACAAATTTAATTTTTCAGAACTCTTATTCTTTGACTAATTTTAATGGTGCTTCATACTGTTTGCTTTCCAGATGTAGCATTTTATGATTGTTGGATGACTTTGGATTACGTGGTGTCTGGTGGCCACAGTCATACTGTGATTAGTTGTTCCATAATCTTTGCTATATCCTGTGTTTCCACCTTATTCTCGTCCCTACTGGAGAGTTCTCATTCAGACAGATCACCCCCCTTTGGTACCCTGGTACTTTGGTCTGTCTTCGGGTCAAGTACACCCACATCTTTGCAACCCAAACGTAGGAGGATATAGAGGGCCAAAGTTCCTCTCGTACAGACTATGCTGTAAGGTTGGGACCCCTACAAGCAGTTCTCGTCATTAATTGACACTTCGCACCACCTACGTGTCGGTCAGACATTTTTTTTTTTTTTTTTTTTACATGCAAAGCATGCAATTTAAATACAATAAAAAACAAATTAAGAACATAGAAAAACATTACAAAACAAGGAAAAAAAGAAAACCACCAGCCAGAAGGGCTGACAGTACAGTATAACAAAATACAAAACTCGAGAAATGCATTGAAAAGACAGTACAAAATATAAAACAAATGCAAACAACAAAACACAGGAGCATGTCAAAACAGAACAGTATAAAACAAAAATCAAGATGGATAACATGCAATAAAAAAAAACATAGTTACATACACAATAACAAATAAAACACCGGCCTGAAGGACCGAGAACAAAACAACAGAATGAACAAACGGAAGTATTACAAAAAATGCAATAAGAATATACACCACACAAATACAAAACAAAAACTAATACAACACGCAAGCATAAAATAAAAAACACATAGGGCACGTTAACAACATGAAATTTAAGACATGAAGGCCAGACACACACACACCCAAACACCCGCCTCGCCACAAACAAAGGGAGAGGCACGGGCACAAACTACCAGAAGGCAAACAAAACAGCCAGAAGGGCACACAGCACAAAAGTATACAATCATCCTTTGTATTTGCGCGGAAACGCGTCCCGAGGGAAGCGTATATGGAACGCCTCCCATCGTAACCACTGCCAAGGGTCCTGACTATCCACCGGGGACGCCATCTTATCCGGGACGTTGGCCACAAACACCCGCAAACATGGCATCCAAACCGTATCACACCGGAACCGAGTGACCGGTACATGTTCCCACACCTCATCGCCGAAAGGTAGCTCAGCAACCCGCGACCAGTGACCCAACGGCATCACAGACTTCGGTGACACGGCCCCCAAGTGCCCAACGGTCAACCTCCGAGGAGGGAGTGTGGTAGAAGGCACCACCACAGGGGCACCAGCGCCCATGGGCACACCACCGGACGACCGCGTGGGAACCGAACCGCGCACATCTTTCCGCAAGGTCACCACCAGGCCACGCCCAGACCCACCATCCCCACCCACTCCGGCAGCGGAGGCCACCACTCCCCACCGCGGAGAGGCCCCCGGCGGAGAAGGAACAGCAGGCACACCCGAGACACGGACACCAATGTCAGCAGGCGCATGGACGTCCGCCACCACTAACTGCGGAGCCAGCAACGTAACCGGAACCACTCCATCCACACCCGAGGCCTCACAGTCACTAAAGTCCCAACATCGGCCCAGGTAGACGACGCATGCCGGGATCGTTTGGGCGCCGGCCTGAGATCGTCAGAGCCGGAAGCCGACCCAGAAACATGGGCACTACTAGCCGGACGAACTGACGTCCGCCGCAAAACGGCAGCAGCCTCGACCACAGGGGGAACCGGACCACACACAACAGGGGACCCCACAGTCACCCCAGCACCCAGCACAGCCGGGATCCAAGGCGAGGATGCAGGGCCAGGCGCAGCAGCTGAAGACGGATGAGCAGACGGTGAGGAGGGCGCAGCAGAAAGGCCCACTGGAGCAGCAGGGACAGGAGCAGGAGTATCCACCAATGGCATCGCAACATCCTGAGGAGGGCCGGCGACATCCGGGGGAACGTCAGGCGACGCCGAGGGAGCCGCAACAACGAGCGGGTCGGACACTGCATCCCCGGAGTCCTCGTCCAGGGGAAGCAGAGGGAAATCTTCTTCCCGGAATAGGTTGACAGGAGCAACCGGAGCCGCATCGCACCCGGCAGCCTGATGCCCCACCAGGCCACACCGGAAACAGGTACGAGGCTGTCGGGCATAGTACACCCGGATGTAGCACCCCAGGAGCCGGACCGAAGATGGAATATCCGACTGCAGGCGCATCCCCAAGGTGCGAATGTTCGTCCGTCTACCGGCATACCTCCCAGAGGATAGCGTGTTGACCCTCACACTGATGACCGCTCCAAACCGCTGAAAGTAACGCCGAAGAAGATCCTCGGGAAACTCCAGGGGCGCCCCATGCACATTGACATAAGTCAGCGCACCACTCCGGTCGGATATGGAGACAGAGCCGGCACCACCCGGCATCGACAACGAGCGTCCCTCGTAACGACTGAGGAAATCACGGTATACTTCCTCCGTCACAAGCTTGATGACAACTCGATGGGCAGTCACAAGCTCAATACCGTCAACGTCCATCACAGGGACATGAAGCAAGTCGCACAGAACCACGGCTATCTCCGGATATCCAGCACAACCAGTGAACTCCAGGCCCACGGAGTTCACGCGCTTGATAGATGGAAGGGGACCACCCATGGTAAGCTCGCCACGTCAACACGCAGCCCGCAGCAACAACAGGGGGGGGGGGCAGAAACTCCCACACCCCCTCTGGTGACGAAAACGGCAAACACCTCAAACCACCAGAGGCCAGACGACACGTCTGTACCCCACGGCAGCTCCAGGCGGACTCCCCGGTCAGAGATATGGTACTTACACAGGTAGGGAGTTGACATTCTTTTCCAGAGCACAAAGATTGTTAATTCTGTAAGCACTATCTAGTTTTAGTAGGAAACCTCTTGCCTTTGGTCTCGTCATTAGAGACAAGGTAAGAAATCCCTACATCTTTTGAACTACCTTAGAGACAATTGTCTCAACATTAAAGTAGGATCCCTCTTGCCATTATCCTCGTCATATAGAGTACCGGGTACAAGATTCCCTACTTTCTTCAAACGCTTAGTTTCATTTTTGATCTTGATTGTAACCTTGACTATTAAGTCTAAAACAGGATATTTTACCGTTGCCACGTCATCCTGTCACTGACATTTCATATTTTGGTACATCCACCTGGGTATTCTCTTGCATATATTTGCTACCATTCACCATGTCTCGTCTTTCCACATTTAGACAGAATCCAAACGATGAAGTGAGCACACTAGTTCGTGCCACCAAGGCGGAGATGCTGACTCTAGTAAATGAGTACCACCTTACAGCCTCACATGGAGCCACTAAAACTGATCTGCACAACCTCATATTGGACCACTTATTAGACAATGATGCTATTACTCCTGAATCTCATGATCATTACTTAATTGCAGACAAGAACGCCTTGGCAGCCATGAAATTGAAGCTAGAACTCGCTAATGCCGAACGTGAACGTCTGAAAGAACAAGCTGCTTTTGAGAAGGAAGCTCTTCAAAGGAAGTACCGGGAAGCCGAACTTCAACTTAAGCTCGCTGAAAAACAAGCTGAACTTGAGAGAGAACAAGCTGCCCTACAACGTGAGTGTGAGAGGGAATAGCTAGAATTAAAAGAACGCGATCTGGAGATTCAACATGAACACAATAAGAAGCAAGCCGATAGTGCTCTAGACCACCGTAGAAAAGAACTCGACTTAGAAACTACACACCACACTCGGCGCCAACAAGCTGAAGCTAAACTTACGGTGCGTGTTAATCTTTCACATGCAATTAAGTTAATGCCATCTTTTGTTGAGGTAGAAGTAGATGTCTTTTTCACTTCATTTGAGGCTCTAGCTACCCAACTTAGCTGGCCTCAGGATCAGTGGTCTGTGTTTCTCAGGTCTCATTTAACAGGTAGAGCTGAAGTGACTCTCAGTACTATAGCGTCTGAAACCGACTACCAGGTACTAAAGCAAGCAGTGCTCGATGCCTACCTCCTCTCCACCGAGACTTACAGACGTAAGTTCAGGGATTACCTTAAAGCAAGTGCTACCACTTATCTAGAGTTGCAAATAACAAAAAGATATATTTTATGAAGTGGCTGGAAGCCGCAAAAGTCTCCACCTTTACAGATCTCGTCAATCTCATCCTGGTGGTAGAATTCCTCAGGTGTGTACCTACTTCAATACGTCTATACCTAGCCGACAAGGAAGAAAACGAGTTTACTCGCTGTTCTCAATTGGCTGACTCTTACAGTCTTAATTCATAGAGTACCAGACGATATGCCATCTAGTAAGACCTCCTGGTTTAGTGCTGAAAAAGTGAGTACCAGTAATGTGAACTCCTCGTTGTATTGCAATTATTGCAAAGACTTTGGGCATACCATAGAAAAGTGTACCAATCCTCACTGTAAGGTCAGCAGTGAAAATAAGCCCAAATCACCACCTCCTAAAATTCACAAGAGTCCTAAGCCTGTAATGAATATTTTTGTTTCTTCCACTGATCTCTCTCTCTTCAACAGACACTTGTACTCTGGAACAGTCTCTGCCAGCCGTGGAAATTCGGAGGAAAGGTTCAAAGTGAAGATCTTGAGGGACACAGCTGCTCTACAGTCCATTCTTCTGAAATCAGCTGTACCCAACGTCACCTACACCGGAGAAACTGTTCTCATCACGGACCTAACTGCTACTACACCATATCCACTTGCCAGAGCCTGCCTGGATTGTCCATTTATGTAAGGTGAAGTCCAAGTCGCCATCCGGGAAAAGCTTTTCCCATGTCAGGAGTTCAACTATTCCTATTTAACGACTTGGCAGAAGATCAACAACCTGCAAATGTAATCAAGGAAGATCCCCAGGTATGTGACTCGGCAGTGGAAAATCCTGCTTTGCAGTTGGTTGAAGAGGTCCAAGCAACAGATTCTGACAACGTCTTCCCTCCTGTTATGGTGACGAAGCGGGCCACAGCTTCTCGCCCGAAACCAGCTGCTGCAGCTGTTCCTCAAGATCCTCCGAGCCTCCCACTGAATCTCACAGTGCTGGAGTTCCGTAAGTTGCAGAGAGAGAGGATCCCTCCTTAACATCTTTATTCTTACAGGTTGAGACCCAACCTAACACTATCCCTGGTTTCTTTGTAGAAAATAAAGTGTTGTACCGGCATTATAGAACCAGGAAATTGAAGGTGAACGACGATCGGGCCAACATCAAACAACTGGTAGTTCCCTACAGCCTACGACCAGATATCTTGCGTCTGGTCCGGGGATCTCCCTCACACTGCGGCTTCTACAAGACCAACAAGGCCCTGAAACAGGACTACTACTGGCCAGGTATGATTCGAGGTGTCAAAACCTTCGTAACAAATTGTCGCATGTCTCAGATGACAGGTAAGCCGAATGCTCTTCTATTAAAGGCATCCCTAATACCTCGGGATTACCCGAGGTAATTATTTTGACTGGTTTCACAATAAACCAGTGTCTTCTGAGCCGTTCACCCACATCAACAACTATGACGTGCCTCTGCCCAGACAGGCTCCGGTAATGGTCCTTTGTGTTCTATCCCATGTTCTACCATCAGGTATTCTACAGCAGTTTCCGTCCAGAACAGTATAGCTGCTGACGTTGTGAAACACCTCGGGAAGCAGTGCCCGCAGTACGGACACCGCCAGGAAGATCAGAACAAGTGTGATAACACCTCCAACGACCTGAGTAAGACAACCAACATCACCAAAGTATTGTCGAATCCTTCTCGTTGTACTTGGTCTGACTACAATGGTTCTAAACTCTCGATCTATTCCAACACCAGGAAAGATCCTTCTCTCTACGAAACAAATCCAAATAAACGTGCTCCTCCTGACAACTTTATCAGCCCTCAACTAAAATACTGTAAGACAAACTTGCCTTCCATTGCATTTGAAAGGCGTAAATCCTTGTCTTGTACTAACTCCATTCTCGCCCTGCCAGGTATTAGAAAACCTTCAATCTTCCACCCTGGTGATAGGAACACCATCACACCACCGCGAGATGGGATCATGAACTATAGTTACAGTCATCAGAGAAGAGCCACTCTACATCCTGCCCGATGTGCAACACAACGTATCATCCAATCTACTAGGTTACAACTTCAACCTCACCTCGGACATCAACATTCTTCGGTCCCTCCATCAGGATCAGTTCTCCAAACTTTGCTGAATCCTGCATCACCATGTGAACATCATACATCACAATCTCCTTCAGTTCCTACTGCTAGCCCAGTTCTCCAATCAGCACTTGCTACGCTGGGTCTTGCATCAGAGGAACAATCTCACCCTCTCCTTGGATCACCATTCTCGTCAATCCATTCAGTAGGCTCGATTCTACAGCAGATTCATACTTCACAGAGTTCTGCAGTGCTACTTCAACATCTTCAAGCACCATCTTCTCCACCTTCTGCAGCAGACCCAGTTCACCAACCAACATCTGCTTCAATGGGCCCTGTACCTGCAGAACTTCAACATCACCATATACTTCATCCAAGATTCCAACAACGTTTGCGAACTTCTACATGGGTACTATCGAGAAAAAAGTCTTAGTCGACTTGAACTTGAAACCGGCCATATACTGCAGGTATGTTGACGACATTTTTACACAGGTACCTGATGTCAGACATCTGCAGGAGCTGAAAGAGGCGTTTGAGCAGAATTCTGTGTTGCGTTTCACTTACGAGATGGAGAAGGATGGGAAGCTGCCCTATCTAGATGTAACAGTCATGGAAAGGAGCGGAGGTTTCCACACTGCAGTCTACACTACGGAAACAAACATAGGAATGTGCCTAAATGCCAACAGTGACTGCCCAGACAGGTACAAGAGGAGTGTTGTTAACGCTTATGTCGACCGTGCTCTCAGCCACAACTCAGAATGGAAGCAAGTCGACGAAGAACTTTGTAGGGTAAGGCAGGTCCTAGTCAACAACGGCTTCTCCAATGGTTTCATTGAAGACATCATAAGAAGGAAAGTGAAATGCCATGCAACCTCTGAAGAGACAACTAATACAACACCTATACCCCTATTAGACTATTTACAGGAACTTCTTCTCCACAGCTCATAAAACGGAGGAAAGGGTTCTGAAAGATATTGTTAATAGAAATGTTATCCCTACAGACAAAAATCAGAAGATACAACTAACGATTTACTATAAAACCAAAAAAACGCCCAGCCTACTCATGAGAAACTCTCCAGACACGGAGCAGAACGCTCTGAAAGAGACAAACGTCGTCTATGCCTTCAAATGCCCTCTTGGGGACTGTAAGTCTCAAAAAACTCAGTATATAGGCAAGACAACAACATCTCTTTCCAGGCGTTTAACGATGCATAAGCAACAGGGCTCCAATAAGGAACATATATCTCTTCCCACAACCAAACCATCACCAGAGAAATCTTAGCAAACAACACAGAAATCATTGATAGATACAGCGACAGCAGGCGGCTTGACATCTGCGAGGCACTACACATCAAGAAGTCAACACCAGCAATCAACAGCCAATTAACGCACAACTATATTCTACCACTTCAAGACTCCGCTCCAATATAGAAACATCAAGAAATATGGGCCAATAGGCCTTCTGCAGTTCTATCTTCCATCTTCCAAATCTATACCCATTGTTCGTGTTCTGTGTTTGTTGAAAGTTTGTTTTTCACCCCACTATTGTATTACATCACCTCACCCAAATGCAGGTATAAGAGCCAATGCTGTTTCAGTCATAAGTTGTGTGTGGATAAACTAAAGTCTTTGAAAATGTAATAAGTTTTACGAAACGCGCTCAAGTGTCGTCAGACTAGAAATAAAAATGAATTTTGGAGAATTGATTTTCATTTACCGTCACCAGTAAAAAGAAACATAAGGAAAATCGAGAAAATTCGTGNTGTTCGAATGTATTTGTGTGGCACGTGTGTGTGTGTATTTACTATTGTGTCTGCAGAATAGAGCTATTAGCTCTTGGATCCCACCTTTCTAACGGTGTTTACACACATTCTTGTGTATACTACCTATTTGTACTCACTTATTTGTGCTTTGCAGAGGTTGAGCTTTGGCTTTTTGGTCCCGCCTCTCAACCGTTAATCAACTGGTGTACAGATTCCTAAGCCTACTGGGCTCTTATCATATCTACACTTTCTGTGTATGGAGTCAGCCTCCACCACATTACTGTCTAATGCATTTCATTTGTATACTACTCTGACACTGAAAAAATTCTTTCTAACGTCTCTATGGCTCATTTGGGCACTCAATTTCCACCTATGTCCCCTAGTGCGTGTGCCCCTTGTGTTAAATAGTCTGTCTTAACCTACCCTATCAATTCCTCAGAATCATGAATATGGTGATCATGTCTCCTCTAACTCTTCTGTCTCCCAGTGACGTAAAGTTTAATTCCCGTAGACTTTCCTCGTAGTTCATACCCCTCAGTTCGGGTACTAGTCTGGTACCAAACCTCTGAACCTTTTCCGGTTTAGTCTTAAGCTTGACTAGATATGGACTCCATACTGGAACCGCATACTCCAGGATTGGTCTGACATATGTGGTATACAAAGTTCTGAATGATTCCTTACACAAGTTTCTAAAGGCCGTTCTTGTGATAGCCAACCTAGCATATGCCGCTGATGTTATCCTCTTGATATGGGCTTCTAGGGGCAGGTCTGGCGTGATGTCAACCCCCAAGTCTTAATCTCTCTCTCGGAATCTTGAAGTATTTCATCTCCCAAATAATGATAACTTGTATCTGGTCTCCGGCTCCCAACGCCTATCTTCATTACATTACATTTGCTTGGGTTAAACTTGCGCGTGTGTGTGTGTATTCACCTAGTTGTTGTTGTGGGGGTTGCGCTCTGCTCTTTCTGCAATTAACTAGTAACTATTTTTCTATGTAATTAACTATATATATATATATATATATATATATATATATATATATATATATATATATATATATATATATATATATATATATAAAGACCAAACTGGAAAAGGTTCAAAGGTTTGCCACCAGACTAGTACCCGAGCTGAGAGGTATGAGCTACGAGGAGAGACTACGGGAATTGAACCTCACTTCGCTGGAAGACAGAAGAGTTAGGGGGGACATGATCACCATATTCAAGATTCTCAAGGGAATTGATAGGGCAGATAAAGACAGTCTATTTAACACAAGGGGCACACGCACTAGACGACACAGGTGGAAACTGAGTGCCCAAATGAGCCACAGAGATATTAGAAAGAACTTTTTTAGTGTCAGAGTGGTTGACAAATGGAATGCATTAGGAAGTGATGTGGCGGAGGCTGACTCCATACACAGTTTCAAGTGTAGATATGATAGAGCCCAATAGGCTCAGGAACCTGTACACCTGTTGGTTGACGGTTGATAGGCGGGACCAAAGAGCTAAAGCTCAACCCCTGCAAGCACAACTAGGTGAGTACAACTAGGTGAGTACAACTAGGTGAGTACACACACACACACACACACACACACACACACACACACACACACACACACACACACACACACACACACACACACACACACAGGAAGCAGCCCGTAAAACTGTCTAACAGGTACCTATTTACTGCTAGGTAACAGCAGTATCAGGGTGAAAGAAACTTTGCCCATTTGTTTCTGCCTGGTCCGGAAATCGAACCCGGGCCACAGAATTACGAGTACTGGGCGCAGTCCGCTCAGCTACCAGACACGCACATATGTGAGTGCGTGCGCGCGCCCCCTCCCTGTTCGTGAATCTATTGTTCGCTTGTCAATATATTTTGATACGTTTGCTTTAAGGTGTGTGTGCATATATATATATATATATATATATATATATATATATATATATATATATATATATATATATATACAGAGAGAGAGAGAGAGAGAGAGAGAGAGAGAGAGAGAGAGAGAGAGAGAGAGAGAGAGAGAGAGTTCTTGTTCCTTACATGTGTTTATGAATGTATGTCTTTATGTATAAACAAAATAATATACTCACATATTTCCAAGTTTGAACTTACCTAGTTGTTCAAGTCACTAAACATATGTACACATTTTAATTTTATCTTGTACATTCATGCTTCACCTGTCATTAAATATTCCAGCTATGAACTATGCTATCCCGGCTATGATTTGTTGTATTTTTTTAAATTCAAAACCAAATATTTAATTCTATAGAATTTTATATAAATAATGGTAATTTATTTTGTTATTACTCATAAGTTAAAATACAAATACTTATTACTAGTTATTAAAATACTAGTAAAGCACTACAATTATCAACATATATTCGAGCTCATACGCCTCAGAAAGAACGAAAATATAACAAATGGAAACCATATATAAAACGTAGTTAAATCACACTATATATCGAAGAAAGAGTAATGTAAAGGATCTGAGAGTAACAATGTCGGAAGACCTTACACAACAAAGTAGCCGTCACAACTGCAAAAAAATGACAAGTTGGATAAAAAGAACCTTTCAAACAAGGGCTGCCAAACCAGTGGTGATATTCTTCTGCACACTAGTGCTCTCTAAAATGGAATATTGTTGCACAATAACATCCCCATTGAAAGATGGAGAAATTGCTGACCTGGAGATCGTTCTAAGATTCTTTACTGCTAGAATCCACTCAATAAAACATCTAAACTATTGAGACCAATTAAAATCATTAAATGTGTATTATCTTAGAGCTCAGGTGATACATATATAATAAACACCGGGAAAATTTTTAGAGAGCTTTCAAATTTTCCCACGGAAATAACACAACATAAGACTGCTAGGCATTGCAGGATGTGCAACATACTTCCGTTGAAAGCAGAGATGCAACAGGTACGCTGAGAAAACTCTATCAACATCAAGTTCACAAGACTGTTGTCCAACACGCTCCCGCTACACATAAGGGGCATATCTAGCCGACCTCTCACGATGTTCATAAGAGAATTCGTCAAACACCTCCAAAGGATACCTGATCCACCAGTTTGTTATTCATATGTCAGGTTGCGAACAGCCGCATCCAAAAGTCTGGTTGACCTGATCACCAACCAGGAGACGTCAGAGACTAGGCCTCGGGGACGTTGATCCTCGGAACTACCACAAGGTAATCATAAGGAAAAACACAAACTTTGAACGTTTGGCTTCATAATTTCATATGAACTATACATATACAGGAAATAGAATAGAAGAAACCTGTCGCTCGAACTAGTGACCGCGAGGAAACAGGCTGCTGATCGTTCAGTCTACCCGCTGCACCTGCTAGTAAGGAAGATTCCAACCTTAAGTCTTCTCTCAACACGCTATACAAGGCTGAGAACATTAACATAGCTCATCCAAAATAGTATTAATATAGAGTAGATAAAGAAGTCTGACCGCCTTTCTGTGACGATCAACACACTTACGTGAATGTATAAAAACGCAGGCTGGAAGTCCCTGACACGTCACACAACACTAGCCTTCTCAATGGACTAGGAAACTCCATATTGTGTACCTATATACATCCCGAGCACGCCAGCCCTTAGCTTTAATGATAAGGCAAGCTTTGAAACACCAGTTCTCGCACGTCAAGCGTTAATGATCGTGTCCAGTCAGTTGTCACCTTAACTGTTGCTCCTTTCTTTAACTTCCTTTCTAAAAATAAGTGACAATATTACATTAAATGTAAACCAAATGTTTGTACTGGTACTTACCCACTGGTGATCGGTGTTGCTCCCGGTTAAAATGAAGAGGAATTATGATCACTCAACCGCCGGAAAAACACTAAAGTGGCTTGGAATAAATTTAACTCGGTAAATATTTCTACTAATATCAGTTTAGGCGCCAAATGTCACTGTATTCGCGATGAAAAAGTAATGATAAACACAAAACTTAAGCCAGTGTGGCTGCATTACACTGTATGCACCAAGAATTCACGGATAACCACTGAAAGAATGAGAAGGTGTTGTTGTTGTCAACCGTCAGCTGGGAGGACCAGCCGTTACTAAGTTGGGGTGGGGGGGGGGGGGTCCCGGTGAGTTCGTGTAGGGTCTAAGACCTGAAAAAGCTCTGTACCCCTCTACGTCATCGCTATGCTATATACAAACCAAACCAATCCCAACCCAACCTAACCAAATTTAATGTAATCTAACTTAACCTGACCTAACATAACCTTGACAAACGAAAATAAGAAATATAATTTTGCATTACATATACGGTGTTGCTAAGGAGTGTGACGTCACTATGACGTGACAATGTTCATGCCGACACAAGTTTTGTATCCTATGGTTAGCCCCGCCCACTCGCTGGTCGCCGATTTTAAAGATTTTACGACAATATGATTTTTTTTATTAATACATTAGGTACATCTGCATTTGTGCAGCTACCCTAGACAATAAGAAGGGGAGTACAGTGTGTCAAAAAGCTAGCTACGTGGTGCTAAAAATCTCCATCACACAGGATGGTTAGTCATACAAAGGAACGTGATAAGTGGTCTGCACTGACAGACTCTGGGTTCGTTATGAGGATGTCAATAACACAAGAGTGAGTAAGGTAGCAGTGATACTAAAAGTCCCCATCTCGCAGGATGGTTAGTCATACAGGGCCATATGTTTATTTGCCTGCACTGGCAAATTTTGGGTACTCTGTGAGGATATCTTCAAGAATATGAGAGTGAATAAAGTAATTCCAAAGCTCCAGGTACCTCATGCCAACTGGACTGAAAGGTCTAATAACTGGGCATTCAGTGATGTAGTGTGGGAGATCATACAGCAGTATGACGTCGAGAGAGAAAAAACCTAGAATGGCGTTTTAACAGGTTTATATATAAATTTTAACGTGCAATTAAAAATAGTATTTTCTTGTATATAAACAAATCAATTAATATTAACTTGTGGAACTTAGCTTAATGAATTTAATACTTTCCTCGTCTATATATATACACATATATATACACTATATATATTCTCATATCAGATATAGACAAAAATACAAGTCACAGCTTCGTATCATCCTTTGCAGATGACACAAAAATCAATATGAAAATTACCTCGGCTGAAGACATTGAAAAACTTCAAGCTGATATTAATAAAGTTTTCGACTGGGCATCAGAAAATAACATGATGTTTAACAGTGATAAATTCCAGGTACTCAGGTACGGTAAAAATGAGGACCTTAAACATAATACAGGGTACAAAACACAATCAAATGTACCCATAGTAGGAAAACAACATGTAAAGGATTTGGGAATAATGATGTCTGACGACCTAACGTAAGGAGCATAACCAAGCAAATATTGCGACAGCCAGAAAAATGATAGGATGGATTACGAGAACTTTCAAATCCAGGGATCCCATCACAATGGTTGTACTCTTCAAGTCACTTGTGTTGTCCCGTCTTGAGTACTGCTCAGTACTCACTTCCCCCTTCAGAGCAGGAGAGATTGCTGAAATAGAGGGAATACAGAGAACATATACGGCACGCATAGACGAGGTAAAGCACCTAAATTATTGGGATCGTCTCAAAGCTCTCCAAATGTACTCACTAGAAAGAAGACGAGAGAGATATCAAATAATATACACCTGGAAGATACTGGAGGGCCAAGTACCAAATCTGCACAGTAAAATAACGACGTACTGGAGTGAACGATATGGAAGAAAATGCAGAATAGAACCAGTGAAGAGCAGAGGTGCCATAGGCACAATCAGAGAACACTGTATAAACATCAGAGGTTAGTTTAGTTTAGTTCATTTATTATGCACCCCCATACCCATCTTGTGGGCATCAGAGGTCCGCGGTTGTTCAACGTCCTCCCAGCAAGCATAAGAAATATTGCTGGAACAACCGTGGACATCTTCAAGAGGAAACTAGACTTATTCCTCCAAGGAGTGCCGGACCAACCGGGCTGTGGTGGGTATGTGGGCCTGCGGGCCGCTCCAAGCAACAGCCTAGTGGACCAAACTCTCACAAGTCAAGCCTGGCCTCGGGCCGGGCGTGGGGAGTAGAAGAACTCCCAGAACCCCATCAACCAGGTATACACTCATACTTTTGATTATTTGTGTGTGATGCCTCACACTCTTCCTCTGACTCAAGTTTTGTTGAAGTTTATTGTCTGTATTGTGTCCTTTATATTCAGTTTACTCATATTTAAAAGGCAGGTTTAGTTCCTGTCTTTCTATTATCTATTTAAACATTTAACAACAAAAATGGCTTATCTTTCCTTATCTTATGAACATATGTCAAACATGTATATATTTTGTTTCTATATTAATACCAAGTATATTGTTCTTTTACCATTGCCTTCCAACATCTGTTGTTAAATAAAAAATTTATTTGAATTTGGTCGTTCCTTATAGCTTGGCAATGAACTGGTTATCCTTCTGTTGCAGATGATATCATAAAAAGTTCCTGATATCGTATCCCTGAAATTCCTGATTCCATTCAATACTTCTGAGAACTATTGCAATATTTCTCGTATTGAGCAGTATATTTATTTTGTAATCTTTATTTCGTAATCAATATCGTTGTTTATAGAATAATCTATTTCCATCAGCACAGATCACTTTTTGCAAATTGGAGCTCCGTAATTTAAATTAATGATTTCTTGCTTCTCTACCTTTTATATTCCCATAAGTATTTATATGTCATTATGGGGTCATGTGCGTGTACTTACTATTTGCATTTACTCTTTGTATCTGCAGAATCGAGCTATTGGCTCTTGGATCCCGCCTTTCTAACCTATTTTTCCTGTAGTATGTCTACTACAAATATTTCTCTTACACACACAGCCTACCTGTAACGATTCGAGAAAGAGATCTGGGAGTGGATGTGACACCTAATCTAACTCCTGAGGCACATATAAATAGGATAACGACAGCAGCGTACTCTACACTGGCGAAAATTAGAACTTCATTCAGAAACCTAAATGAGGAGGCTTTTAGGGCGCTTTACACTGCATACGTGAGACCCGTCTTAGAGTATGCCGCGCCATCATGGAGCCCCCACCTGAAGAAACACATAAGGAAACTGGAGAAGGTTCAGAGGTTTGCGACGAGGCTTGTCCCAGAGTTACGAGGGAAGGGATATGAAGAGCGACTGAAGGAACTGAACCTTACGACACTAGAGAAAAGAAGGGAGAGAGGAGATATGATAGGGACATATAAAATACTTAGGGGAATTGACAAAGTGGAAATAGATGAAATGTTCACACGGAATAATAACAGAACGAGGGGACATGGGTGGAAACTGGAAACTCAGATGAGTCACAGAGATGTTAGGAAGTTTTCTTTTAGCGTGAGAGTAGTGGAAAAATGGAATGCACTTGGGGAACAGGTTGTGGAAGCAAATACTATTCATACTTTTAAGACTAGGTATGATAGGGAAATGGGACAGGAGTCATTGCTGTAAACAACCGATAGCTGGAAAGGCGGGATCCAAGAGTCAATGCTCGATCCTGCAAGCACAAACAGGTAAGTACAAATAGGTAAGTACACACACACATCCCCAGGAAGCAGCCCGTAGTAGCTGTCTAACTCTCGGTTACCTATTTACTGCTAGGTGAACAGGGCCTAATAAATTATATTAATATAATATTGGTATGAGACAATGTAACTCTCCCTATCATAGTTTTTTCTTAAACTGTTGTGCAATATTTTAACTTAAAACTGGATCAAGTTTGTACATACCAGTACTAACATTGAGAAGATTTGGACATTGACTAATTAGGACAGACTCAATTAAATTCCGTTCCACAAAGCCATTGCAATTGGTATTGATCAGTGTTTCGTGATCGTCAATTGCATTTATATATATATATATATATATATATATATATATATATATATATATGTATATATATATATATATATATATGTATATATATATATATATATATATATATATATACTATATATATATATATATATATATATATATATATATATATATATATATATATATATATATATATATATATATATATATACATATATCCATCCATCTGAAGCAACCGAAGACATTAGAAACATCCAAGACATAATAGATGTTATTAACAAAAAAATTCTCGACCTATTTTCCTTAGTGTTCAAAAGGAGTACTTAACACGTGCAATTGTGTTTTCCTCGTTATTTGTTGACCGTTTGTCTTGCGCGTCTCTATTGAGAGCTTCTGTAGTAACTGTCTCTTGACAGTTCCTGCAGTAACCGTCTTTTGAAAGCTTCTGCACTGTCTCCTGCCAGCTACTGCTGTATCCGTCTCTTGACAGCTGCTGCTGTAACCGTCTCTTGACAGCTTCTGTAGTAACTGTCTCTTGACAGCTGCTGCACTGTCTTCTGCCAGCTTCTGCAGTAACTGTCTCCTGACAGCTACTGCAGTAACCGTCTCTTGACAGCTTCTGCACTGTCTTCTGCCAGCTTCTGCAGTAACTGTCTCCTGACAGCTACTGCAGTAACTGTCTCCTGACAGCTGTAGTAAATGTCTCTTGACAGCTTCTGCAGTAACCGACTCTTGACAGTTCTCCAGTACACTCCTCTTGACAAGTTTACTTGACTTGACACGCTTAATACACGACTCAGAATTGATTACCCTCGAACGCTGATTCAGTGACGACCTCTGCTTGAATCACAACTGTAAATGCTTCACCCAAGTACTACAAATGCTTTACCCACGTACTACAAGTGCTTCACCCACGAACTACAAATGCTTCACCCACGAACTACAAATGCTTCACCCACGAACTACAAATGCTTCACCCACGTACTACAAATGCTTCACCCACGAACTACAAATGCTTCACCCACGAACTACAAATGCTTCACCCTCGAACTACAAATGCTTCACCCACGAACTACAAATGCTTCACCCACGTACTACAAATGCAAAGAATTGCTAACAAAGCCTAACACTTTACCTAACGTACTCCGAAATATGCACAATATGCTTATATTTTACGATATTTATTAATATTTGAGAAAATTCCTCTTTTAAATGAACAGCATGTTCAAACTGAATATGTCTTAGATCAGCCGCTGGATGAATTGAACTTTGCCCGAGGAGGAGGAGTTCATAATCGTGTTAGATTGTCGGGCGGATTAAAGAACATTTGGCCATTGTCGACGTGAAAAGGATATTATATGTATGGTAGGTTAGGTTAGGTTATATGTTCGGTAGAGGTGTGAAGCATTTAAAGAGGTGCGATTCGAACATAAGGTAAGGTAATTATCAAAAGAAGGCACCAAACCGGGAAGGCTATGTAGCACCATCAAAGTGCGAAATAATCAGAGGGCGCTAAATATCACCAAGAATGCCAATACGAGAACAAAACCGCATAAGGCGAACGATATCAAAAGTATCCGATTCAGCTCGAATTCTATCGACAGACAAGTGACCGCAAGGGACGGTCGGAAAGGAAGACACACGCTCGTCCTGGAAGTCAGGACATTCAACAAGGATATGCATAACTGTAAGAGGGACAACGCAACTCGGACAATAAGGAGCAGGGCGGCGCCTCATTAAGTGACCGTGGGTTAAGCGAGTATGGCCAACCCTCAGCCGTGCCAAAGCAGTTTCCCACCGCTGGTTATGGTGGTAGGAGGAAAGCCACGGGGACACACTACGTTTGAGAGTACGCAGCTTGTTACTAACCACAGAGGACCAACAACCCTGCCAAAGGGCAAGGATGGAGGAATGAATAACAGGATAAAAGTCGGAATAAGGAATACCTTTACGGGAGATGGAACAAGAACGGATAGCGTCCTTAGCGGCAGCATCCGCACGCTCATTGAAAGAAACACCAATATGGCTGGGAACCCAGCAAAACTCTACTGATTTAAATTTACTAGAAATAAGAAACAGCCAATGTTGAATCTCGATGACCACCGGATGGACAGGATTAAAGGACCATAGAGCCATGAGGGCACTACGAGAGTCAACTACAACCACAAAGGAGGAATGAGAATGAGAAAGCAAGAGACGGAGAGCATAGTGAATAGCATAAAGTTCCGCCGTATAGACGCTAGCCTCCGAAGGGAGGCGACACATATAAGTACGGTCAGGAAAAACAACAGAGTAGCCCACACCGTCTGCAGACTTAGACCCATCGGTGAAGATGGAAATAGAGTGGGAGTGCGAAGAAAAGTGCTCAAGGAAGAGGCTTTTCAGAATTGTAGGAGGGGTAAAGGCTTTAGTAATACAAGTCAAGGACGTACAAAACTTGGGAAGGGGGACTCTCCACGGAGGCAAGGAAGGAACAATATGAGGAGAAACATTAGAAATATGAACAGAAAGAGAATCCTGTAAGCGAGATAACCGGACAGAAAGTGGGAGACGATGAAGAGGAACAGGAGCTACAGGAGGAGGAAAAGTCAAAGCACGACAGAGGCGAGAGGAAGGATGTTGTAAGGACCGCGCAAGATAGCGAAGACAGTAGCGATCACGGCGGTCCTGAAGAGAGAGAAAGCCAGTGTCAACATACAAACTGAGGGCGGGAGTCGAACGAAAGGCACCAGCTGAGACGCAACCCAGTATGGTGCAAAGCATCAAGACGGCGAAGAGTAGAAGGAGAAGAAAAGAGTAAGCAGGGCAACCATAATCGAGTTTAGACAGGACGAGAGAGGAGTGCAAATAGAGGAGCGTGCGCCTATCCGCTCCCCAAGAAGTATGGGACAAAACCTTAAGTAGGTTAAGGGCCTTAGAGCATTCAACTCGGAGGTAAGAGATATGGGCTGACCAAGACAAACGAGTGTCAAAGACTAACCCCAAGAGCTTTGCGGAATCCCTGTACACAATGGGATGACCATAAAGCGACAAAGAGGGACGAAGAACGACATGCTTCCGAGTAAAAGTCATAGCACAAGTCTTAGACGCAGAGAACTTGAAGCCATGATCGGTGGCCCAAGACGACACGGCATCAATCGCAAGTTGAAGCCGCCGTTGAAGGAGAGGTGAATCATCACCCCGACAGCAAAGGGTAAGATCATCAACATAGAGAGCAGAGAAGACGCCAGAAGGAAGAGAGGAAAGAAGACCGTTGAGGGCAACTAGAAAAAGAGTAGTGCTCAGAACACTACCCTGGGGTACACCCTCATACTGCCGAAAAGGGGAGAGAGAGAGCAGTACCAAGCCGCACACGAAAGGAACAACGAGAGAGGAAGCTCTGGAGGAGGAAGAGAGGGAGGTTCCCACGAAGGCCAAAAGAAAAGTTGAGACAGAATATGATACCGCCAGGTAGTGTCGTAAGCCTTTTCCAGGTCAAAAAGGACGGCAACAACGGAGGTCTTCGCAGCAAAGCAGTACGAATATAGACCTCCAAGTTCACCAGGACATCCGTTGTGCTGCGGCACTTGCGAAAACAAATTGAGAAGGGGAGAGGTGGTGATAGTGTTCTAAGAACCACATCAAACGAACGTTAACCATACGTTCAAAGAGCTTGCAGACACAACTCGTGAGGGCAATAGGGCGGAAGTCCTTGGGGGATGACCCGAGAGACCCTGGTTTCCGAACAGGGAGGACAACAGCATCGAGCCAGTCTTCAGGGACCGACGACGACTCCCAGACCCGATTGTACAGACTCAGTAAATACTGAGACGTGCATGGAGGGAGATGGCGAAAGCATTTCATAATGAACGCCATCGGAGCCCGCTGCCATAGAACCGCAAAGGGCTAGGGCAGACTGAAGCTCAGAGAGAGAGAAGGGATCATTAGGGAAGGTGAAGTGAAGATAAGTACAGAAAATTAAAGGACGAGATTCAAGAAGAGGCTTACGAAGAAGAAGGAAGGATTGGGGAGATGAAACCAGGAAACTAACAGAGGAGAAATGGGAATCAACCGCTGGGGGTCTTCCTTAACGTGTGTGGGGTCGACCGCTGGGGTCTTCCTTAACTGTGTGAGGGGGTCGACCGCTGGGGTTTCCTTAACGGTGTGAGGGATCGACCGCTGGGGTCTCTCCTTAACGGTGTGAGGGGATCGACCGCTGGGGGTCTTCTTAACGGTGTGAGGGGGTCGACCGCTGGGGGTCTTCCTTAACGGTGTGAGGGGGTCGACGCTGGGGGTCCTCCTTAACGGTGTGAGGGGGTCGACCGCTGGGGGTCTTCCTTAACAGTGTGAGGGGGTCGACCGCTGGGGTCTTCTTAACGGTGTGAGGGGGTCGACCGCTGGGGGTGTCCTAACGGTTGTGAGGGGTCGACCGCTGGGTGTCTCCTTAACTTGTGAGGGTCGCGCTGGGGGTCCTCCTTAAACTGTGTGGGGGGGTCGACCGCTGGGGTCTTCCTTAATGTGTGAGGGGGTCGACCGCTGGGGTGTCTTCCTTAACGGTTGAGGGGGTCGACCGCTGGGGGTCCTCCTTAACGGTGTGAGGGGGTCGACCGCTGGGGGTCTTTCCTTAAACCGTGTGAGGAGGTCGACCCGCTGGGGGTCTTAACGGTGTGAGGGGGTCGCCGCCGGGGGTGTTTCCTTAACGGTGTGAGGGGGTCGACCGCTGGGGGTCTTCCTTAACGGTGTGAGGGGGTCAACCGCTGGGGGTCTTCCTTAACTGGTGAGGGGGTCGACCGCTGGGGTCTTCCTTAACTGTGTGAGGGGGTCGACCGCTGGGGGTCCTCCTTAACTGTGTGAGGGGTCGACCGCTGGGGGTTGCCTTAATCCTTCTCATAATTTTGGCTCTCAGCAAATTGAGAGAATGAGTCGTACCCTCTGGGAGATCATTTACGTATTTAGAAACAGGATAGATCCGAGTACATAGCCCTGTGGGACTCACTGGTGATTTCACCCCAATCTGAGGTCTCACCCCTCACTGTAACTCTCTGCTTCAATTGCTTAGGTACTCCCTATTCCACTGGAGCACCTTACAGTTACTCCTGCCTGTTTCTCCACTTATGCAAAAGCCTTTTATGGAATACTGTGTCAATTAAAGACTTTCCGACAGTCCAAAAAACGCATTCTTTCCAACCCTTCTCTTTCTTGCTTAATCTTGTCCTGGTCGTAGAATCTATTAAAACTATGAAGCCTCATTTGCTATTCCTGAACCCATGTTGATGGGTTTCACGTAGTCCCTTCTCTCCAGATGTGTTACTAGGTTTTTTCACACACAATCCCCTCCATCACCGCATGGTATACAAGTTGGCAAGAACACTGGCCTTTAGTTGAGTGCCTCTTGCATGTTTCTCTTTTTGTATATTGGACAACATAAGTCGTGTTGATATTTATGGAAATTCCCCTGTTTCCAGTGTACTATGCCACTAGGGAGAGTGGCAAGCAAGGGTTTCTGCACACACTTTCAATACTCATGGTGAGATTCCGTCCGACCAACCAAAGCCTTTTTCTACATCCAGATCCAACAGATGCCTCTTACCCGTTCATCTCTAGTAATTTCAACCCCCCACCTCCAAGGCTCCCTTGGTTGCCTCCCACCTGTGTAACATCACCTATTGTACCTCGCCCAAATTGTAGCTGGCGGGGTTGAACTTTGGCTCTTGGTCACGCCGCTCCAAACGTTCAGTTCAACAGCACTGAACTGATTCTTGAGCTTATAGCCTCATATATCTATCAATGAATTGTGTAATGCAGTCGCCTCCACACCATCACTGCCTAGTGCATTACAATCTCATTAACTACATCTGCTACGACACTGCAGAAAAATCTAAATGTCTCTGAGGCTACATTTGGGATACTCAGGTTTCATCCTGTGTCCCCTTGTGCGCTAGTACCATACCGTGTTAACATTATCCGAATCCTTGTCTACCCTGTAAATTTCCCTGATAAATTTTGTATGTGGTGATCAAGGTGCTTCCGATGCTCTTCTGCTTTCCAGCGATGTGAGGCGCAGTTCACGCAGCCTTTCCTCCACTTAACTCATGCCGCTTAGTTCTGGAACCTTAGTGGAGTAGCCTATGATTTTTCCAGCTTCGTCTTGTGCTTGACTAGTGTTCCTGCTCCATGTCTGGGGATGCATATCCAGAATTAGCCTTTAACATGTGCATAAGGTTCTTAATGATTCCTTGCACGGGTTTCTGAAGGCAGTTTTGTTGTTAGCCAGCCTCGCATAGGTCGCTGATGTTACTTCTTTTGATGTGGGCGTTAGGAGACAGTTTTGGCGTGATATCAATTCCTAGCTCTTTCTCTCTGTCCGTTTCGTAAAGGACTTCAATCTCCCATTCTGTTTCCAATGATCTGTCCTCCTATTTCCACTGTCTAGTTTCATTATCTTACATTTTACTTGGTGTTGAACTTTAGATCCATTGTTGGACCATTCCTCTCGGTTTGTCTAGAGTCATCTTGTAGCCTCATATGTATGTGCTCTGGCACTGATCACCTCCTCTAATTTTGCGTCTTTCACACAAGCAAAACATTGAGAGGAGTCGAGTCAATTCTTATGGTGCAGATATTGTATATAGTATATCATAGAATAAACAGATATAGGTCCAAATGAATCTGATCCTGATGTGGGACTCGACTGGTGACGCCTGGCCACTTCGAGACCTCACCCTTCACAGTGATTCGCTGTTTCCTGTTGGTAGGATAAGGTATCCCTTATCCAGTGGATTGCGCCTTCTCTTTCACGTCACCTGACTGCATCTCCAGTTTGTGCTATTCTCTTACCGGAAGGTACATGTGCTAAGGCTACTGGCAGTCCGGAAATATGCAGTCTGCCCAGCCCTCTCTCTCTTGCCTAAATTTTTGTTGCTTGTCCTCATAGAACTCAATGAAACCTGTTAGGCAGATTGCCATCTCTGAACCCAGCTGATGTTGTAGTACAAAGTTCTCCAAAGCCCGTGCTACTTGGACACTTGGTCCAGTTTAGCGAATTTTTTTAACCAACTAACAACAAACATACGAAAAGTTATTGTTCGCTCATATGTTTCTACTAGCTTTTGCAACACTCCTGCTCCATTGATCTTTCATGGATTTGAATAGTTAGGGACACTTGCCTGTCGTTCATGTCCTGTCTGCCTAGTCACGCTTAATGTATTTGGATACGGTTTTCCAAATTTTTCCAGTATCACCTGTTTCCAGTGATGTTGTTTTACACCAATCCAGAGTGGCAGGCACAGTGCTTCTGCTCCTTGTCTGGTAAGAAGCACACATGGTGAAGATGCCATCCGGATATATGCCTGCGGTGTGTGTGAGGAGTTACTTGCACATTAGGTGGAAAAAGGGAATGCAATTAAGGAGCAGGTTATGGAAGATTTAAAATATGCGGAGTCTATTTAAAATATATATCGTTAGGGAAAATGGGACAGAGTCATGTTGTATAACAACGGTTGCTTGAAGGCGAGAACTAAGAAATCAATGGCTCACGATCCTGCGAGGGCCAACATTGAAGCTACAGTACCAACTTGGTGAGCTACACACACCCTACACACAAAACACACACACACGCACCAGCCACACACACACACCACACACACACCCACACACACACACACACCTACAGCACACACTACAACACAACACCACACACATACACACACCACTACGCTGGATATACCACAATCACATCATGCAATTCATTCACACACACATCTACAAGCCACACACGAACACACACACACATAGCACAATACCACAAAGACATGCACACACACACACACAACACACACAAAGCAAAATGCGTTGTGGGGATGACCTTAGACGTAGTTGGAGTTGCGTTGGGCCGTTTGCGCTTTGGCTCTCGTTTGTCAGCGTTACTCTCAACAGGTCAATTAAGCAAGTACAGATTCTTGAGGCGTTTTAATGGGCACTGCAAATTACATTGAAAACTGTGTATAGAGCCTGACACCACATCAAGCTGCCCTCAATGCATTGCCCTTGTAACTACCAAACAAGCAGTCACTGACAAATGATATATTTCATTTTAAGTCTCTGTGGCTCATTTGGGTACTAAATTGCCACCTGCTCTTTTCGGGTTCACCCCGTGCTTATACAGACGTATGTCTTGTTGTACCCACATTATCACTTCCCGATGCGAATTTTGTTACGAGTCGGTGATCATGTCTCCCCTTAACTCTTTTGTTTTCCCTGTCGAAGGGACAGGTTTGTTTAGCTCCCTTAGTACATTTCCCGTAGCAAATACCTTTCGTTCGGGAGTCGTCGAGTGGCCTCCTTGATCTCCATTAATATTCTTGTGTCTAACTATGTGTATGGACCTCACCAAGCAGAGCTGCCAAAGTGCCCCAGGATTGGGTCTAACATCAAGTGGATACTAAGGTCTGAACGACCTTACACAGTTTCTTGGAAAGGCGTCTGATTGTGGCCAATTTTAGATATACGCTGCTGATGACATCCTCTTGATGTAGGCTTCTGGGGACTGAGGTCACCAGGTGTTGTATATCAACTCCCAGATCTTTCTTTTCTTTAGTGTAGCACTACCTGTCCCACGATGCCACACCTCCCAGTAGGGGTAATTTCTGTTCGACTTCTGTCCTCTAAGTTTCCCGACTTCATTAACTGTTACACTTTCCCAAGAGTGTACTGTCCTAGTAGACCATTTTCTATGACCGATTCCACCAGCACTTGTCCAGGTCGTCTTGTGGTTCCTGTCTATCTTCATCTGTCTTGATTCTTCTCATATTTTGTGCATCATCAGCAAACAATAATAGGAACGATTCTATACCCTACGGAAGATCATTTACACATATAGCACAGG
>WNGS01163555.1:9433546-9447785 GCA_020271785.1 Procambarus virginalis
CAGAGAATGACAATGTGCGTGAAGAACTCAACAATGATTCCAGGAGGACTTCACAATAGATCAAGGAGAAGTTCCTGCTCTAAACGAGGAGGCAAACCAAGCAACCTTGAGGAATTTGACCTCACCAGTGAATCTGGTGAGGAATCTGATGGAGCTGAATGACAAAGGCTGATTGGCCTGACAGGATACTAAATACACCGTGGATACTAAAAGAAGGTGCAGAGCACTAAGTGTGCAATTTCTATGGTGTATAATAGGTCACTGGAAACAGGAGACCTACTGAAAGCTGGAAGACAGCTACACATAGTCCCAAAATACAAAAAGAGTGACAGGCAAGAGGCACTGAACTACGGCCAGTTTTCCTAATTTGTATAACATGAGAGGTGACGGAGAAGATTGTGAGGAAAAGGCTCGCAGAGCATCTGGAGGGAAATAGATTCGTAACACACCACCAGCATAGGTTCAGAGATGGTAAATCGTGCCTTACAGGTTAAATAGAATTCTATGACCAAGCAACAAAAATTAGGTAAGAAAAAAAAGGTGAGGCAAAGTGTTTTCTGGACTGTCGGAAAGTCTTGGACACTTTACTCCTTAAAAGCTGCAACAAAAGTTGGAGCAACATGCAGGAGTAAAAGGTAAGTGCTCCAGTGGATAAGGGAGTATATAAGCAACAGGAAACAGCGCGTGACTGTCAGGGGGAGACGTCGAGGGGGAGACAGCAGAGTGGCGAGATTCATTCAACCGGAGTCCCACAAGCTCTGTACTGGACCACCACCCTGTTTCTAATATATGTAAAGATGACTAGTTCCAAAACGTGTATAGACTCATTCCACTCAACTGTTTACTGAGATGCAAAAAATTATGAGAAGAATCAAGACAGATTGAAGATAGACAGAGACCACAGGACGACTGGACGAGCTGGTGGAGATGGTCTAGAAAATTGCTTATCTAAAGTACAACTCGGGAAAGTGTAAAGTAATGAAATTGGGAAAAGAGCAGAAGTCTGAACATAATGTACCATCTGGGAGGTGAAATCGTGCAGGAGTCAAAGAGAAAGAAAGAGTCTGGGAGTTGATATCACAGCCGAACCTGTCCCCAGAAGCCTACATCAAAGGGATATCATCAGCGGTATATGCTAAATTGGCCACATAAGAACGCCTTTAGAAACTTGTGTAAGGAATCGTTCAGGACCTTGTATACCACTTATGTTAGACCAATCCTGGAATATGCAGCTCTAGCTTGGAGTCCATACCTAGTTAAACACAAGAAAATATTAAAGATTCAAAGGGAGGCCACTCGACTACTCCCAGAACTGAAAGGTATTAGCTACGAGGAAAGGCTAAGGGAGCTAAACCTCACGTCCCTGGAAAACAAAGAGTAAGGGGAGACATGATCACCACCTACAAAATTCTCACGGGAATTGACAGGTGGACAAAGACAAACTCTTTAGCACGGGTGGAACACGAACAAGAGGACAGGTGGAAATTTAGTACCCAACTGAGCCACAGAGACATTAGAAAGAATTTTTGTCAGTGTTTGAGTAGTTAACAAATGGAATGCATTAGGCAGTGATGTGGTGGAGGCTGACTCCATACACAGTTTCAAATGTAGATTTGACAGAGCCCAGTACGCTCAAGAATCTGTACATCTGTTAATTGACTGTTGAGACGCGGAACCAAAGAGCCAAAGCTCAACCCCACGCAAGCACAACTACGTAGTACACACACACGCATTCTTTCTTTGTGTGTGTGTGTGTGTGTGTGTGTGTGTGTTGTGTGTGTATGTGTGTGTGTGTGTGTGTGTGGGTGTGTGTGTGTGTGTGTGTGTGTGTATGTGTGTGTGTGTGTATGTGTGTGTGTGTGTGTGTGTGTGTGTGTGTGTGTGTGTGTGTGTGTGTGTGTGTGTGTGTGGTGTGTGTGTGTGTGTGGTGTGTGTGTGGTGTGTGGTGTGTGTGTAGTCACCAATTTGTACTTACTTATTTGTCCCTGCAGGATCGAGCATTGATTCTTAGTTCTCGCCTTTCAAGCAACCGGTTGTTTATAGCAATGACTCCTGTCCCATTCCCTAACATATCTAGTTTTAAAATTATACTCCTGCATAATTTTAAACTTCCATAACCTGCTCCTTAAGTGTATGTTCCATTTTTCCACTACTCTCACACACACGCAGGCTATAGATCCGGATGGAATCTCACCATGGATTCTAAAGAAAGGAGCAGAAGCACTGTGCCTGCCACTCTGGATGGTGTAAAACAAATCACTGGAAACAGGTGAACTGGCAAAAATTTGGAAGACGGTTAATATAGTCCCAATATACATGAAGGGTGACAGGCAGAAGGAACTGAACTACAGGCCAGTGTCCCTAACTTTCATTCCATGCAAGATGATGGAGAAGAGTGTGTGCGAAAAAAGCTAGTAGAACATCTGGAGCGAAATAACTTTGTATGTTGTTGTTGTTGTTAAAAATTCGCTACCTGGAACAAAGTTCCAAGTAGCACGGGCTATGGAGAACTTTGTAACACAACATCAGCATGGGTTCAGAGATGGCAAATCATGCCTAACAGGTTTCATTGAGTTCTATGACCATGCAACAAAAATTAGGCAAGAGAGAGAGGGCTGGGCAGACTGCATATATATCTGGACTGCCAGAAAGCCTTTGAGACAGTACCTCGTAAGAGATTAGTGCACAAACTGGAGATGCAGGCAGGAGTGAAAGAGAAGGCACTCCACTGGATAAGGGAGTACCTTATCCTTATCCAACAGGACACAGCGAGTCACTGTTGAAGGGTGAGGTCTCGGAGAGGCGAGGAATCACCAGTGGAGTCCCACATCAGGATCAGTTCTTGGACCTATACTGTTTCTGATATACGTAAATAGTCTCCCAGAATGAATTGACTCGCTCCTCTCAATGTTTGCTGATGATGCAAAAATTATGAGGAGGATCAAGTCAGAGCAAGACAGTATGAGGCTACAAGATGACCTAGACAACCGAGAGGAATGGTCCAACAAATGGATACTAAAGTTCAACCCAAGTAAATGTAAGATACTGAAACTAAGAGGAGGAAATAGGAGGCCAGACATTGGATACCGAATGGGAGCTGAAGGTCCTTCACGAAAACGGACAGAGAGAAAGATCTAGGAATTGATATCACGCCAAACCTGTCTCCTGAAGCCCACATCAAAAGAATAACATCAGCGACCTATGCGAGGCTGGCTAACATCAGAACTGCTTTCAGAAACCTGTGTAAGGAATCCTTCAGAACCTTATGCCACATGTGTAAGGCTAATTCTGGAGTATGCAGCCCCAGCATGGAGCCCGTACCTAGTCAAGCACAAGACGAAGCTGGAAAAAAATCAGAGGTATGCCACTAGGCTAGTCCCAGAACTAAGCGGCATGAGTTATGAGGAAAGGCTGCGTGAACTGCACCTCACGTCGCTGGAAGACAGAAGAGCTCGGAGAGACATGATCACCACATACAAAATTATCAGGGGAATTTACAGGGTAGACAAGGATGGATAATTTAACACGGATGGTACACGCACAAGGGGGACACAGGTGGAAGCTGAGTACCCAAATGAGCCACAGAGACATTAGATTTTTTTCAGTGTCAGAGTAGTTAGTAATGGAATGCACTAGGAAGTGATTTGGTTGAGGCCGACTCATTACACAATTCATATGTAGATATAATAGAGGCTAGTAAGCTCAAGAATCAGTTCATCTGTTGACTGACGTTTGAGAGGCGGGGACCAAAGAGCCAAAGTTCAACCCCCGCAAGCACAATTTGGCGAGTACAACTAGGTGAGTTCACACAGGTGGCAGCAAACAAGGTAGCCTTGGAGGGGTTCGAAATTATCAGAGATGAACTAAGAGGCATCTGTTGGATCTGGATGTGAGAAAGGCTGTTGGTCCGAACGGAATCTCACCATGAGTATTGAAAGTGTGTGCAGAAACACTTTGCCTTGCCACTCTCCCTAGTGCATAGTACACTGGAAACAGGGGGACTTTCCATAAATATAGAACACGACTTATGTTGTCCCAATATACAAAAAGAGAAACATGCAAGAGGCACTCAACTACAGGCCAGTGTTCTTAACTTGTATACCATGCAAGGTGATGGAGAGGATTGTGTGAAAAAACCTAGTAACACATCTGGAGAGAAGGGACTACGTGACAACCCATCAACATGGGTTCAGGAATAGCAAATGAGGCTTCATAGTTTTAATAGAATTCTACGACCAGGCGACAAAGATTAAGCAAGAAAGAGAAGGGTTGGAAGACTGCATTTTCGTGGACTGTCGGAAAGTCTTTAATTGACACAGTATTCCATAAAAGGCTTTGCATAAGCTGGAGAAACAGGCAGGAGTACTGGTAAGGTGCTCCAGTGGAATAGGGAGTACCTAAGCAATTGGAAGCAGAGAGTTACAGTGAGGGGTGAGACCTCAGATTGGGGTGAAGTCACCAGTGGAGTCCCACAGGCTCTGTACTCGGATCTATCCTGTTTCTAATATACGTAAATGATCTCCCAGAGGGTACAGACTCATTCCTCTCCATATGTTTGCTGACGACGCCAAAATTATGAGAAGGATTAAGGCAACCCCCAGCGGTCGACCCACTCACACAGTTAAGGAGGACCCCCAGCGGTCGACCCCCTCACACAGTTAAGGAAGACCCCCAGCGGTCGACCCCCTCACACAGTTAAGGAAGACCCCCAGCGGTCGACCCCCTCACACCGTTAAGGAAGACCCCCAGCGGTTGACCCCCTCACACCGTTAAGGAACACCCCAGCGGTCGACCCCCTCACACCGTTAAAGACCCCCAGCGGTCGACCTCCTCACACTGTTAAGGAAGACCCCCAGCGGTCGACCCCCTCACACCGTTAAGGAGGACCCCCAGCGTCGACCCCCTCACACCGTTAAGGAAGACCCCCAGCGGTCGACCCCCTCACACAGTTAAGGAAGGACACCCAGCGGTCGGACCCCCTCACACAGTTAAGGAGGACCCCCAGCGGTCGACCCCTTCACACAGTTAAGGAAGACACCCAGCGGTCGACCCCCTCACACCGTTAAGGAACACCCCCAGCGGTCGACCCCCCCTCACACCGTTAAAGACCCCCAGCGGTCGACCCCCCTCACACTGTTAAGGAAGACCCCCAGCGGTCGACCCCCTCACACCGTTAAGGAGGACCCCCAGCGTCGACCCCCTCACACCGTTAAGGAAGACCCCCAGCGTCGACCCCCTCACACCGTTAAGAAGACCCCCAGCGGTCGATCCCTCACCCGTTAAGGAAGACCCCCAGCGGTCGATCCCCTCACACCGTTAAGGAAGACCCCCAGCGGTCGACCCCCTCACACAGTTAAGGAAGACCCCCAGCGGTCGACCCCCTCACACAGTTAAGGAGGACCCCCAGCGGTCGACCCCCTCACACCGTTAAGGAAGACCCCCAACAATGAATCATATTCTAATCCGTCCTCACTCTAGGCTGTTTAAAGCAGCGGCCGTCCTTCCCCAGACGCATACGTCGATTTTACCGTACTGTGCTAAAAACTAGTTTGTTCTCATATGTAAATTAATAATATAATACATAAAAATTATATGTATAGCTAAGCGAACGTTAGGTTAGTGTTTAGGTTCTGTTGAGGATTATTTGTATTTGAAGTATGTGTGTGAAGTCTTTAAAGAATTTTGGTTCGGGCAGAGGACGTGAGCGAAGCACCTGTTCCGGAAGTGTTCGGACGTCATCACTTAGTCGTGTGTAAACCGCTTTTCATTCATAAATAGGGGGTTTGGATGCTGGATTAACGAACTTGGAACTTTGTTTGCGACGACAGGCTGCATACCACCACCACTTGTGTTGACCGTCAGAAACCACCTGTCTTAATACCCTAACCTAACTGCCGGATGCAACACCGCACAGTCTTAACTTGCACTAATTGCTTACCAGAATAACCATATTAACCTGCCTAAATAACCTACCAATAAATTATATCTCCTAATATTCTTCAGTAACAGCTCACTGACATCACCCGGGGGGGGGGGTGGTATTAGCATATAGTGGAGTGTGTGTTGTAACGCAGGATGAGTTGACACAAGTGGTACCTGTGGCCTGAGTGCCAGGATATGTGATAGTGATGGCTTGGAAGGGGAGTTGTAGTACTTGTGGTTGTTCTATAATGCTTGTGGTGGTAATGGTTGTGTTCTGGGAAGCGGTGGTAGTAAGTACACCGTTCAAGAGTGTGGTGTTGTGTGTGTGTGTGTGTGTGTGTGTGTGTGTTGTGTGTGTGTTGTGTGTGTGTGTGTGTGGTGTGTGTGTGTGTGGGGCGCGTACGTGTGAGTGCAAAATAATTATCATTTGCGAGGCACCAGGATATCCAGCAGAAAAGTTGAGAAAGTTAAGAAATATGAATAACGGTAACTTCAGAGGGCCTATTGACCTATACGAGGCAGCTCCTATTTATACCACGAAATCCCACTCACATCACACCCACGTGTGAAACGATCAAGGTACCCCCCACCACCACCTCCACGTACGCGGTAACTGGTTCTACAACTCAACAACCCTGATACCGAAGGGTTGTGGAAGTTCACCCTAGTACTCTGCTACTTTATATGCATAGAAGGTACCAAGGAACACTAGAGGTAGCAAGAAGTACAGGAGACAGCAAAGACCACAGAATCAGGTGGTAAGGAACTCCAAAGGTGCAGCAACTATGGATATCAACAAATAAGTAAAGAATAATTTAATAATAGGACAATCTCAGGTTATTAAATAGACAGGGCAATCTAGCACAAGAAAGATAATAGAATGCAACATTCATCCTATAAACGCTGGGGAATAGGAACATGCCCCATGATTTTGCAACCACAAATTCAGTTAAGAGGATGGAAAAGATCTCAGTTATGTGTGTCCCTTTGCCTAGCAGAGAAGTTGACAGTCACCGGCAATCTACGAATACTTGTATTAAATACTGATTAGACAATTTTGAAAATCAATATTCATTGAAAACTTGGACACATTCTATGTGTACTTTGTAATATATGGTAGACTTAGAGTTCCTTTAACCGGGGTTGGCGTCATGAAATGAATTGGTAGGCTTAGTGGCAGGGCAATGTTTCAGCTTTCAAAAATTAGCATAGATCGTCCCGAGGTGGTCCCAAGGTGATCACTTCTAGGGGCAGAGTGTTAAACTGACCTTCAAGAACAGACATAACTTTCTAGATAACAAAGATTAAACTCTAGATTTAAGAAATGTTAAACAGATGCTAGTTCTTACATGGAAGTACACAAGAATAAACACAGGAATGTTCTTATATAATCAAGAAAATAAACGAGTAAGGAGGACTTGTGTGCTCACAAATGGTAGTTTCTGTTGTAGTCACGGATCAATGGATGAATGCTTCACCATGGAACCATTTCACCATGAAAGGCATCTCCATGATTTGCCGAACATACTAAAAAAATAGCTTGAAATTAAATGAATGAGAGACCATGTGGGAGTATGCCTCCCAAGATCCTCCCACAGCTGACTTGACTGGCTCATTGCAGTGCACAGTGCACTGATCTTTGTGCACAAAGCCTATTTCCCTTAATCCTGGATAGTTTTCTGGCATGTTGGGTATCTCCAGAATGCCCATTTAACCAGGAATACTTTCGTAATACGTAGGCCGCCGTATGTCCAGGCAGGAAGTAGATACAGGAAGTTAAGCATACTGACCACCAAGGGTCAGTGAGTACATGGCTGGTGCCCGCGTGAGACAGAGGGGAAGGCGCCAGCAGCGTCTGACCTCTGGGGTCAACCTCAACCTGCGCGATGTTGAATAACAGCTATGACGTGTTCATGACGTCACTCCTGCTACTGCTCATCGAACGAGCTAATATGATTGGTTCCCGCTCATTTGCTGCAATGCTATTGGTCAATTGTAACTCTTTTGTGTGTGCCCATGAGACGCCCAGAGCTTCAGGCAAGATTCATTCTTGTGAGGGATCTCTTGCAAAGTGGACGTGTTCTGTTCTACCGGCCAATAGACTGAACACCGTCTATCCCTCACCGTCAAGTTAACTCAGCGTCTTTGCGATATACCACACACTCGCCCAGAATCACGAGTGGGAATATATTGTTAGAAGCCTAAAGTGACAATCTCCAGAGCGAAACAGACTGGTATCAGGTAACCCTGGTGACAAAGATCGTCGTGAGTGACTTAGAGTGAACTAAGGCAGTGCCGCCGCCTAAGTAACCTGTGTGTGTGACTTTACCACAAGTGTACCTGCATGGTATACCACAGCAGCCGCCAGCCGCCACTCATCCCGAGCGTGTACCTCAGTACCTCAGTACCTCGAGCGCCGCCGCCGCTGCCGGCAGCTGCCGCCAGCCGCCGCCGCCCTCACTCCTACGTGACGTCACCACCTTACGCACCGCCAGGGTGTGTGCGTGTGTCTGTCTGTTAAACATACAGCACGCCCTACTCACGAAATCATCTCAAGATACTGCGAGTACCCTCCGTGTCTACGAGCGAAACAGCTGTCAGGCCATCTACGAGTGCTTGTATAAATGTGCCTGACTGAGTGAGTAAGGAAAGGTACCTTATCTGTAAGTACAAGATCTTGTCATTGTTTATTGTGTCTGGTGTGATCTGAGGGATCAACCACAGTTCTCACCTTCTTATACCTGTCGCAGGTTATAGGTGAATCGACGGTGAATGCGTGTTTATTTGTGTGGTATCACTGCATTTCATTCGTCTGTGAATGTGAGCTTCACATACACACACATTTAGTTAGTGTGATTATTATTGTGTATATTGCATGTCATCATTACCGAGTATCCGTTTGGAACTCTTGTGATCCCTTTGCATACCGGCAGTTAGGTTGCCGTGTTAGTGATTGGCTATCAACTGTGTTAAGTAGGTGGTTCTCCACGAGTGGATACGAGTCGATTAGCCAGACGTCAAGAGTCTCGCTAATGCAACCATAGCTTTGCTGACGCCAATCTAAAGTAAATCAAGCACCCTGTGTATAGTGGTTAAGTTAGTAAAAAAGCTACTGTTAAGTTTATGCGGTGTTTCCGTTGAACCACTTCTGAATACTGCCAATATTACTCCAGCCTTCAGCTCTAAGTGTCTTCAACACCGAGTTGCCTAATTCACTAAACTATAAATGTGATGAGGACCCTAAGAGTCCCTTAAAGTGTTACATCATTGAGGAGATTCCACGACCAACGTGGAGCAGGACCAGGTGAGGCTAGTCTGAGAAGAGACCCACAAGGACTCTAACTCGACCTTGCTCCCAGGCCCTGTACGGTTGCTCTCGTATTTCTATTCTGCTATTCCGACAGCTTCGTGAAGCGTCTGCCACATGTACATTGGCGACGTACGCATTGCAGTCGTGACAGCAAAAAAAGAAACACCCCCACAGACCATAAAAAAAGAACCTTGGAATTCTAGAGAGAAGTTAAGGGCTGCTGAAGGAAGCATCCAGTCCTTCTGTGCACTCAAGGTTGGCAATCCTAATCATTCCCGAAGTTGCCAATGATTGCGGACTATGCAATGACTAACAAATTGCACTTTTAATAGCTATATAGGCAGAGTGTATTACTTCTCGATGGGGGATAATGTATGTTGTTAATATACATTGCAGGCGAGCATGCAATTCCACGGTAAGGCCACTGTTCCCACTGGTCAGAACAATCTCAGTATGGCCATGCATAATGGACCTGCCAAAAATGTCTCAAAGTCAAAACTACCCGAATAAAGTAACCTCATTCATCTTTGGCATCATTCAAGGACTAAAAACAAGTATAAAAAACAAAAAACCGTCCATAAATGGCCTCTCACTGAGTCAAATGCAGTATTTGGAGCTTTCACAGAACCCCATGCAGGGGAACTCTTGGACAGTGAGATCTGGATATCCGGATATAATCTATACATGAATGATAGGATAAATAGGTCACATGGAGGAGTTAGTGGGTCTGTATATTAGGGAAGACTTGTATGCTCGGGACCCCTTAACTCTACGGATGAGGTGGTAGAGTTACTGGGAGTAAAAATAGAGAAATAAACCAAGCTATTATTCTAATATACAAACTACCAGATGCAACGGCTGAGGAATTCGCAGAACAGGTAAACAAAATAGAGAATAGCCTTGATAAATTGGCAAGCCCGATACCTGATATTAACTTCCTAGGTGACTTCAACTTGCCTAATCGAAGATGGAGAATAGCAAACAATAATATTATACCAGGAAATCTATCGGGACATAACCAACCACAGATTAGTGAACTGCTTAGAGTCTGTGACAAATTTGCACTCAACCAGCAGATATCAGAGCCAACGAGAAACGAAAAGAATCTGGTCTTGACAAACAATGAAGACATAACCAGGGACATTACGATCTCAGATACCACTTACTCAGATCTCAAGCTCATTGAAGTGTAAACTCAGAATAGACCTAAAACAAATGTAAAGCGAGAGGGGTTATTCAGTAAATTCAATTTTATTAATAAAGGATAGACTGGGAGACAATAAACATGGAACTTACAAACATTCCACGGAAAACTGTTCTAAGTAATAAAAATCCTACAGAAGGAATAGAAAAACTGACTTTGGAAGCATATAAAGTCTGTCTGAAATATGTTCCTTTGAGGAAAACCAGAAAGAGGTCCAACGTAGAAAGAGAATACAGACGACAGTATATGTAAGAAGGAAAAAATTTCGAAAATGCTTAAGTAACCACGACCATCCCTACCAAGAAAGATTAATTTAATCACGGAGATTGAATAAATCGAGCAGAAACTGAAACACTCATATCAGATTGATGAATGTTAACTAGAACAGAAAGCATTTCAATTAATCAAGAAGAAACAAAATATTTCTTCACCTATGCGAAATCAAAAGCAAAAACCACTGCCAGTATTGAACCTGTTCGTACGAGTGAAGTTTCATACACTGAAGATGACAAAGAAAGTAGTAAAATCCTAAAAAAGCAGTATGAGGTCATGTTTAGCACTCCAATAAACAGCATGAAAGTGTAAGATCCGGACAACTTCTTTATGTGTGATATCCAAACCTCTGTAAATATAACTGATATCAAGAAGAGCATGGAAGATTTTGAAAGATAAATTGAAAACATGCCCATGCACTCAGCTCCGGGTCCAGATTCATGGAATTCAATATTTATTTAAGTTCCAGTAGCACAGGCACTGAGTATAGTGTGGAGGAAGAGCTTGGACACAGGGGAGATACCAGATGCGCTTAAATCGGCAAACATAGCTTCTCTACACAAGGGAAGGAGCAAAGCATTGACAACAAATTTATTGACCAGTTGCACTAACGTCCCACATAATAAAAGCATTTGAGAGAGTGATTAGGAGTCAGATCACCAGTTTCATGGAGACCAATGACCTTCACAGCCTAGGCCAACATGAATTGTTGGCCTAGGTTGCATGAGGAAAGATTGTGCCTCTGACAGCTACTTGACCACTACGATAAAATCAATGAGGCATTAGAAGAAATACAGAATGCAGATGTGGTACACACGCACTTCGCAAAGGCTTTCGATAATTGTAACTAAGGAGTGATAGTACTCAAAATGAGGTCATTCGGAATAACCGGTAAAGTAGGACGCTGGATTCTCAGTTTTCTGTCGAACAGAACACAAAGAATAACAGTCAACCATATAAATTCGAATCCAAGCGCAGTTAAAAGCTGTGTACCTGAGGGTTCAGTCCTTGCACCACTGCTTTTCCTTATTCTCATATCAGATATCGACAATAATACAAGTCACAGCTTCGTATCATCCTTTGCAGATGACACAAAAATCAGCATGAAAATTTCCTCTCTTAAAAACATTGAAAAACTTCAAGCAGATATTAATAAAGTTTTCGACTGGGCAACAGAAACATGATGTATAACAGTGATAAATTCCAGGAACTCAGGTACGGTAAAGTGAAGACCTTAAACATGATACAGGGTACAAAAGAATCAAATGTGCCCATAGTAGGAAAGCAACATGTAAAGGGTTTGGGAATAATGATGTCTGACGACCTAACGTTTAGGGGAGTATAACCAAGAAAATATTGCGTCAGCCAGAAAAACGATAGGATTGACTAGAAGAACTTTCAAATCCAGGGATACAATCACAATGGTTGTACTATACAAATCACTTGTACTGACCCGTCTTGACAGCTGCTCAGTTCTCACTTCCCCCTTCAAAGCAGGAGAGATTGCTGAAATGGAGGGAATACATAGAACATAAACGGCATACATAGACGCAATAACATTCCTAAATTATTAGGATCGCCTCAAAGCTCTCCAAATATACTCACTAGTAAGGAGACGAGAGAGATATCAAATAATATACACGTTGAAAATATTGGATGGCCAGGTCCCAAATCTAAACAGTAAAATAACAACTTACTGGAGTGAACGATATGGAAGAAATTTCAGAATAGAACCAGTGATGAGCAGGGGTGCCATAGACACAATCAGAGAACGCTGTATAAACATTAGAGGTCCACGGTTGTTCAACATCCTCCCAACGAGTATAAGAAATACTGAAGAACAACCATGGACATTTTCAAGAGAAAACTAGATACTTTTCTTCAAGGAGTGCCAGACCAACCGGGTTGTGGTGGGTACGTGCGCCTGCGGGCCACTCCTGGGCCTGGTGGCCTGGTGGACCAGACTCTCACAAGTCAAGCCTGGCCTCGGGCCGGGCTTGGGGAGTAGAAGAACTCCCAGAACCCCATCAAGTAGTTATCTTATCTTGAGGTTATCCTGAGATGATTTCGGGGCTTAGGGTCCCTGCGACCCAGTCCTAGACCAGGCCTCCTTTTTGTTACACATCCCCCAGAAAGCAGCCCGTAGCAGCTGTCTAACTCCCAGGTACCTATTTACTACTAGTAACAGAAGTATCAAGGTGAAAGAAACTTTTTGCCCATTTGTCTCCGCCTCCACCGGGGATTGAACCCGTAACCTCACGACTACGAATCCGAGGCGCTGTCCACTCAGCTATCAGGAGCCCCATCAAGCAATAAGTGTTGCTCGTAGCTAGACTCTATATCAAGGTCGTGAGGTTTCTTAAGCCAGTGAGACGCTCTCTTCAGTAGCCCGTCACAGGTTGTCACGACGCTCTGAGCGCCGAGAGTGTCTCACGTCACCAGGCCGGGAGGGAGGCCGAGAGAGTCTCACGTCAACAGGCCGGGAGAGTGTCTCACGTCACCAGGCCGGTAGTGTCTCACGTCACCAGGCCGGGAGGGAGGCCGAGAGAGTCTCACGTCAACATGCCGGGAGAGTGTTCACGTCACCAGGCCGGGAGTGTATCATGTCACCAGGCCGAGAGTGTCTCACGTCACCAGGCCGGGAGAGTCTCAGGTCACCAGGCCGGGAGTGCCTCACGTCACGAGGCCGGTAGTGTATCACGTCACCAGGCCGGGAGAGTGTTCACGTCACCAGGCCGAGAGAGTGTTCACGTCACCAGGCCGGGAGAGTGTTCACGTCACCAGGCCGGGAGTGTATCACGTCACCAGGCCGAGAGAGTCTCACGTCACCAGGCCGGTAGTGTCTCACGTCACCAAGGCCGGTAGTGTCTCACGTCACCAGGCCGGTAGTGTCTCACGTCACCAGGCCGGGAGAGTCTCACGTCACCAGGCCGGTAGTGTCTCACGTCACCAGGCCGGAGAGTCTCACGTCACCAGGCCGGGAGAGTCTCACGTCACCAGGCCGGGAGAGTCTCACGTCACCAGGCCGGGAGAGTCTCACGTCACCAGGCCGGGAGAGTCTCACGTCACCAGGCCGGGAGAGTCTCACGTCACCAGGCGGAAGAGTCTGACGTCACCAGGCCGGGAGAGTCTCACGTCACCAGGCCGGTAGTGTCTCACGTCACCAGGCCGGGAGAGTCTCACGTCACCATCACTGGTAAACTGCATCACCTGCTGTAAACTAGCCGTCAAACTGGGCCACACAACCCGTGATCCCAAAATACAGATTAAAGCCTCTCCTGACGCTGGTTAACTCCCCCACTCTCTCCCCCCTTCCCCACATTCCTCCCCCACACACTCCCACCTTCCCCCCACACACCCCACCTTCCTCCACACACCCCCCTTCCCCCACACACCCCACCTTCCCCCACACACCCCACCTTCCCCCACACACCCCACCTTCCCCACACACCCCACCTTCCCCCACACACCCCACCTTCCCCCACACACTCCCACCTTCCCCACACACCCCACCTTCCCCCCCCCACCCC
>WNGS01163555.1:9450669-9473393 GCA_020271785.1 Procambarus virginalis
CTCACTCACCTTTGCAGGGGGGTGGTGGGGTGGTGTGGGGCATGGGGTGGGCATAGGCCACTCGGGGTAGGGCTAATTATAAGCTTTAAGAAATATTATGATATCACCTATGGTTGGATAGATGCATGTATAGAAAGGTGGATACCTGGAAAATAGATGGATAGATATATGATACAGATAGAAAGTAGATAGATGAATAAACAGATGGATAGATGGACAGATCGACATAAATTTAATGGATGGACAGATATACAGATGGATAGAAAGATGGATAATTGAAAGATTAATGCTAAATGGATAGATTGATAAATAGATAGATTTAAAGATCGACGATAGATGGATACATAAAGACAGATGAATGGACAGTTAGAATGACTGAGGATAGAACACCCCCCTAACCACTCTCTTACCTTGGTATATCCATTAGAGCATGTCTGTCTGTCTATCCAAAATCTGGCTACCAGAAGCTTGGAAATATAGTCTTACCCAAATTTGCAGGGGGACTGGCTGGTGGTATGACAAGGACATAGGCTGGGTCTAGGTACTCCCAAGTTAAAATGTTGTTTAAGAATATTAACATTTACAGTCGCCTCCCGTGGAAAATTTTGATGGGGGCAAGTGTGTGTGAGAGATTTATGCTGTGGTTCCTGTGGTGGTTTGATTGATTGTAATAGATTATCTACGAGATCCATGTATAACTGTTTCAGTGCTTCCTAATAATAGATTTTCAGACAGAAGGGGGAAGATGGGGAAGGGTTAAAAGAAAATTGAAAAATTAAAAGAAAAGAGTAAAAAGAAAAGAAGAGGAAATTTGAGACACAGTTGTTTCTGTGATTCTTAATAATATCCATCTATTCATCTATCCTTTCATCTATCTATCCTTCCATCTATCAATGCATCTACTCATTTATCAATGTATCTGTTACGAATCCATATATTTGATTCTAACGATTAATCATGATAAATATGTATGTCCATTATTTCTTTCCTCAGTTAATTAAATAAACATTGTATCCAGTTGTGGTCCAGTATATATATGTTCGATTTAAATGTAGCATGCTGTAGTGTGCCTGTATTTATATTTTGGTAATGCTATTGCATGTTCATTCCTGTAGGGGGGGGGGGGAGACCGTGGCATCTCATGAGGGGATGATCATATTTAGGATGTTCCAGTAATGCTGCAGTGTATCAAGCTAACGTCACTGATTCACCCCTTGTAATTGTTCCTGTTTAATTGTACTTAATTTCTTTTACACTTTAGCTGTGTTATATACATATAAGTTTAGTTATATTTATGTTCTTAAGTATTACTCAATGAGTGGTACTTTAAGCAGAGTATCTAGAGGTTTCATGTGGGTTTTAGTTGGTACCTTGTAGACGCCATGTTGTGCATGCTGGAGCAAGGCCAGTCGCGTGGGTGGGGCTGGCTGGCGTGGACATGTTGGGAGATAAGTCTGTGGTACCGGTTTATTGTTTTGTAACATAGCTGATTTCCTGGTTAGACCATTATGTGCATACCCATCTATCCATTTAAGTTGTAAGGTAGTGATCAGTGGTTATATAATGATAGTGTGTTATTGTATTTTTTAGCATTAATATTTCTGGCTGCCTGTATTTCCATTTATATATTTGTATGTTCTTTGTTACTCTTACTTTAAGTATATTGCTTTGTTGAGTAAGCAGTTGAATTATTTACCCTAGACACTTTTATTAGGCAAGGCCGTATTATTATATATTTTCTAACAACTGCAACAGAGGAACCATACCCAGATGTTAAGGGTCGTAAAAGCATCTACTCATCTATCTATCAATGCATCTACTCATCTATCTATCCATCTGTATCTGTATATCCATACATTTATCCATTAATCTATCTATCCAGCTACTCATCTATCCATCCATCCATCCATCTGTCAACATCCTCCCCTCACGCCCACCTTTCGCCCCGTCCCCCACCCTCTCCCCCTTCCCATACCGCCCCACCTCTCCCTCCCTCATCCAGCCATTCCCGTCATCCTCCATCCCACATCAACCTCTATCCCGCCCCCGAAACTCCCCCCCCCCCCCACCCATCCACTATCGGCTTAGCCTCTCTTTCTTTCCATAACATATATTATTAAGGAGCAATGGAACTACTGTACATGTTTAAGGAAATTATATCTTCTAATGAGAGAGAAGTCTACGGTCACCTCCACCAATATTTCACAACTGATCACAATTTTTAATCCTTGAAAATCAGATGGAGAGAGGAGGGGAGTAAATTTTTAAAATCATTTAAGCATGATTAAATAAAAAAAAATCTAAAATCATTTAAGACAAGAAGACATTGATGCTCATGATGCACTTTATCTTTAAGGGAGCTTGTCCCTCCCATGCTGACCAACTTTCTTACATGTTCGCTGTCTTTCAATAATATTAAATTACAAGAGTACGTCAGCCTGCTGAAATCAAAGCTACAAAAAGCCCTCAACCTTTCTCTCAACGACTCACAGGGGAAACCTCCTGTGCCTGCTAGACTCAGGGCCACCTTTCCTGTCAGACTCGGGGCCACGACGTTCGCACAGCAACACAAATGGGTGTACCAGCGTTCCTGTCCTCGTCAGTCGCATCTGACAACTTGGTGAAGGAAATACTACCTGAGCACCTAGGTCAACAGGAAGAGGAACATGATCCCAGCATTACGGTCTGCACCACCAAATGGGTCTCTCTCGCAGGACCAGCACCTCAACCACCACCTTCTGAAGCCCGAATTAGAGCTGTAGCAGCTCCCCATGCAGGTGACTTCCTATTAGCAACCCCCAATGTCAGAAGCCGGCACCCGTCTCACACGGCACGCCCTCCAAACTGCTGTGGCTCTCCGCCTCGCTGCCCCAATCCACACCGAATACAGGTGTATTTGCAGCGAGGCAGAGGCCGACAGGTACGGACGGCATGGCCTTCTCTGCCAAAGGACAGGAGGATGGCATGCAAGATGCGGCGAGGTTAATGATATTATTTAGAGAAGCCTTACCACAGCCGGTTGTCCAGCAGAGAGAGAGCTCCGTTACCTAATGCCCCAGAACTGTGATGAGCCTGTCGGTCGCCCAGACGGAATCACGGTGAGCCCCTGGAAGAACGGTAGACAGTTGGTGTGGGACTACACTTGCGTTTCAACTTTAGCCAACACCTATGTTGACCTCAGTGCTGCACAGGCAGGTGCTGCTGCAAATCACCGGGAATCAGCCAAGTCGCGTAAATACAGAGATCTTGATCACCACTACAATTTTGTCCCCATTGCCTCAGACACACTTGGTGCCTGGGCTATGAGTGCTGACTAGTTTTTTGAAGGAGCTGGGTTCTAAGCTAACTGAAACAACTAAAGACCATAGAGACGCTGGTTTCCTCTTTCAGCGCCTTAGTGTGGCGATCCATAGAGGAAATGATCGCTGTATCCATGGTTCCTGCCCACCATCTGAGGAGCAGGAGGAACTCTACAACCTGTGACAAGTAGCCTTCCTCGTACCCTGCATGTAATCAATGATATAACCCATTTTGTGTTATAAAATTTTAAAATAAGGTGATTATATATATATATATATATATATATATATAATATATATATATATATATATATATATATATATATATATATATATGCAAACAAGCCTGAATGGTCCCAAGGACTAGATACAACTGAAAACTCACACCCCAGAAGTGACTCGAAACCCATACTCCCAGGAGCAACGCAACTGGTATGTACAGGACGCCTAACCACTTGACCATCACGACCGGACATAAGGAAGCGGGAGTATGAGTTCGAGTCACTTCTGGGTGTGAGTTTTCAGTTGTATCTAGTCCTGGGGACCATTCAGGCTTGTTTGCATTTGTGTTCCTCACGTGTTTCCCCCCAAAAAATGAGGTGATTTGATAAAATGCTATGCCCAAGACTACCATCCGAGTGCCGGCGGGGAAGTGGTTCATATAGCCTCGGCTATCACTTCCTTATGTCCGGTCGTGATGGTCAAGTGGTTTAAGGCGTCCCTGTACATACCAGTTGCGTTGCTCCTGGAAGTATGGGTTCGAGTCACTTCAGGGTGTGAGTTTTCAGTTGTATCTAGTCCTGGGGACCATTCAGGCTTGTTTGCATTTGTGTTCCTCACGTGTTGCCCCAAAAATGAGGTGATTTGATAAAATGCTATGCCCAAAATTACCATCCGAGTGCCGGTGGGGAAGTGGTTCATATAGCCTCGGCTATCACTTCCTTATGTCCGGTCGTGATGGTCAAGTGGTTTAAGGCGCCCCTGTACATACCAGTTGCGTTGCTCCTGGGAGTATGGGTTCGAGTCACTTCTGGGGTGTGAGTTTTCAGTTTTATCTAGTCCTGGGGACCATTCAAGCTTGTTTGCATTTGTGTTCCTCACGTGTTGCCCCAAAAAATGAGGTGATTTGATAAAATGCTATGCCCAAGATTACCATCCGAGTGCCGGCGGGGAAGTGGTTCATATAGCCTCGGCTATCATTTCCTTATGTCCGGTCGTGATGATCAAGTGGTTTAAGGCGTCCCTGTACATACCAGTTGCGTTGCTCCTGGGAGTATGGGTTCGAGTCACTTCTGGGGTGTGAGTTTTCAGATATATATATATATATATATATATATATATATATATATATATATATATATATATATATAAATATATAAATATATAAATATATATATATATATATATAATATATATATATATATATATATATATAAACATATATATAATATACACAAAAAAAAGGAAGGGGTGGTAGGAGAAAAGCACACAGAAACTGTATTGGAGGGGATCTAAACATTCCTCTAATGCGTTATGCGTGGTTTCCTCCGAGGCTATGGGTCCCCCTTCTTCTCAAAAAAAAAAAAAAAAAAAAAAAAAAAAAAAAAAATATATATTATATATATATATATATAATATATATATATATAAATATATATATATAGTTACATATCTGATTGTATACAAAAAAATGAGCATTAGAGGACACAAAAATAGTTCGCTTCCTAGAGGCTGTAGATTTCCTCGAAACTACTCATATATAGTATATATTATATATATATATATATATATATATATATAGATATATATTATATATATAATATATATATATATATATAAACTTTTAACATACATGTAATGTTTAGCTACGAAAACACTGTTGGTAAGCTATTAGTTAGGAACAGCCCTCGTAGTATAATTGTGTCATTTATAAAATACCTTGTAAAGACTGTAATAGTTTATGTTGGGCAAACATCTAAAGATTTGAAATGTAGAATATCGCAACATAAATACTCTGTAGACATGGTCAATTGTCTAATGCTCTGTTTGTTCATTTGTCAGAAGATGCTCACCGAATTGATTGGGAGATGGCTTCTTCAATAACAAATTGTAAAAGCACCTATAACAGAAACTAATTGAATCGCTTTGATACAGATCACAAAAGAAAGTAATTTGAACATTAGCAGTGGTCTATATAACTTAGATCCATTTTTAATAGATCAATTAAAGGGCGATTAAGTAGGATCATGGAGCACATTTGTCTCACTAATTTATTGTATATTTTTACTATTGTATGCTATAATTATCTTTACGGGTTATTCATGCCCGTGCCATCTCTTGGGTGACTTAATCGATTGTACCTCACCTCACTTTACCTTTCTCTCCTGCCTATTTATGTCCAGCACTCGATCTGTAAAATCACTCCTTCTGAAGATGTATTAATATACGAAAGTACTTAAGGAAATTCCTGTTTCATTTTTCCTCCGTGGTCTGACATTGTCACGTTTTTAATCACGTGTTTATTTTCGTGATATTCACACATATATACACACACATATATATATATATGTGCAAACAAGCCTGAATGGTCCCCAGGACTAAGACACACTCTGGGGTGTGAGTTTTCAGTTATATATATATGTGTGTGTGTGTGTGTGTGTGTTATTAATATGACCGAAAAAGTAAGATTAATAATTCAAACACGAATTTTCTCAATATTTCTTTCGTTTCTTTTTACTGTCGATGGTAATTGAAAAATCAATTCCTCAAAATTCATTTTTATTTCTAGTCTTACGCGACACTTGAACGTGTTTCGTAATAACTTATTACACTTTCAAAGACTTTAGTTTACACACACACAACTATAACCTGCAAACACTAAACAGAGTTTTACTATGCTATCATTTAAACAGCTTTCGTCTTATACACTCGCATTTGGGTGAGATGATATGTTACAACAGTTTTGGATGAGGTGAACAAAACTTTCAACACAAGACAGAGCAAACTTTTAACACAAGACAGAACACGGTGCAATGGGTATAGAATGGAAGTAACTGCAAAGGTCCTATTGGCCCATATTTCTTGATGCTTCTATATTGGTGCGGATTCTTGAAGTGGGTAGAATATAGTTGTGAATTAATTGGCTGTTGATTGCTGGTGTTGACTGCTTGATGTGTAGTGCCTCGTAGATGTCAAGCCACCTGCTATCGCTGTATCTATCGATGATTTCTGTGTTGTTTGTTAAGACTTCTCTGGTGATTGTCTGGTTGTGGGAAGAGATTATATGTTTGTTAATGGAGCCCTGTTGCTTATGCATTGTTAATCGCCTGGAAAGAGATGTTGTTGTCTTGCCTATATACTGAGTTCTTTGAGGCTTACAGTCCCCAAGTGGGCAATTGAAGGCATAGACGACGTTGGTCTCTTTCAAATCGTTCTGCTTTGTGTCTGGAGAGTTTCTCATGAGTAGGTTGGCCGTTTTTTGGGTTTTATACTAAATCGTCAATTGCATCTTCTGATCTTTGTCTGTAGGGATAACATTCCTATTAACAATATCTTTCAAGACCCTTTCCTCCGTTTTATGAGCTGCGGAAAAGAAGTTCCTGTAAAATAGTCTAATAGGGGGTACAGGTGTTGTGTTAGTTGTCTCTTCAGAGGTTGCATGGCGTTTCACTTTCCATTTTATGATGTCTTCAACGAAAGCATTGGAGAAGCCATTGTTGACTAGGACCTGCCTTACCCTACAGAGTTCTTCATCGACTTGCTTCCATCCTGAGCTGTGGCTGAGAGCACGGTCGACATAAGCATTAACAACACTCCTCTTGTACCTGTCTGGGCAGTCACTGTTGGCATTGAGGCACATTCCTATGTTTGTTTCCTTAGTGTAGACTCCAGTGTGGAAACCTCAACTCCTTTCCATGACTGTTACATCTAGAAAGGGCAGCTTCCCATCCTTCTCCATCTCGTAAGTGAAACGTAACACAGAAAAAAAAATCCGCTCGAATGCCTCCTTCAGCTCCTGCAGATGTCTGACATTCGGTACCTGTGTAAAAATGTCATCAACATACCTGCAGTATATGGCCGGTTTCAAGTTCATGTCGACTAAGACCTTCTGTTCGATGGTACACATGTATTAGTTCGCAAACAGGACGCCTAGAGAAGAACCCATGGCGACCCCATCTACTTCCTTATACATGTGCCCATCCGGGCTCAAGAAGGGTGCCTCTTTAGTACAAGCTTGGAGTAGTTTCCTTAGAATGTTTTCTGGTATATCATGAAGAGTACAGGCCGGATCACGATACACTCTGTCCGCTATCATCCCGATTGTTTCATCCACAGGTACGTTGGTAAACAGTGATTCTACGTCCAGCGAGGCTCTTATCCCTGTGGCCCATGTTCCCCACAGTAAGTCAACAAATACCTTTGGAGACATCAGGCTGAAGGCACAAGGTACATAAGGAGTCAGCAAGCCGTTGAGTCGCTTCACCAGTCTGTACGTGGGTGTGGTTATCTGGCTGATGATTGGCCGAAGTGGGTTTCCAGGCTTGTGTGTCTTGACATTTCCATACGCATACCCAGGATTATATTCCCCAATAATCTTTAGCAGGTGGAGTCCGGATTTCTTGGCGTTCACAGTTTCGATCAATCTGTTAACCTTTGTTTTCAATTCGGCTGTAGTGTCCTTCGTTACCCTTTGGAATTTAGTTTGGTCAGAGAGTATGAGGTTCATTTTCGCCAGATATTCGTCTTTTTTACGAATGACTTATATTGGCGACTTGTCACCTTTCCTGACGACTATCTCCTTGTTCTCACGATGGCTCTTAGCTGCCGCTTTGAGCTTGGGGGACAGTATGGTGCTTCTGTAGTTGCCTTCAATCTTTCATCCTTCTGCAATAAGTTCTGCTTGTAAGGTGTCTTTGGTGGTGACCTTCTTTTGTGTCTCGAGGTCGAATATGTCGTCCAACCGGATCTCCAACTCCACTTTCAGGGCCAACGCACTTGGTCTGGACATAACGTGACAGTTTATACCCAGATTTAGGAGAGTGACTTGGTCCTCAGTGAGGTTGATTCCTGCAAGGTTCAGGAAGCCATCTCTTGGTCGTGGAATCGCCATAGGTCTTCCATATAATGTTGTTAGTTTCTTGATTATCCTGGTTTCAATGCTGTGCTCTGTCTTGTGTTGAAAGTTTTGTTCACCTCATCCAAAACTGTCGTAACATATCACCTCACCCAAATGCGAGTATATAAGACGAAACCTGTTTAAATGATAGCATAGTGAAACTCTGTTTAGTGTTTGCAGGTTATAGTTGTGTGTGTGTAAACTAAAGTCTTTGAAAATGTAATAAGTTATTACGAAACGCGTTCAAGTGTCGCGTCAGACTAGAAATAAAATGAATTTTGGAGAATTGATTTTTCAATTACCATCGACAGTAAAAAGAAACATAAGAAATATTGAGAAAATTCGTGTTAGAATTATTAATCATACTTTTTCGGTCATATTTAATAACATATGTTTACAGAAAGACTGCTACCAAAATATAATAATATATATATATATATATATATATATATATATATATATATATATATATATATATATATATATATATATATATAAAATTTGTGAGGGTACCACCTCTGGTGCCAATGTGGGGACCCATAGCCTCGGAGAAGAAAATAAAACGTATTCAGAGGAGACCTTGTGGTTTCTCACTGAACACTAATATTTTCTTCTCCTACCACCCCCATTCTTTTGTATGTACACATATATATTTGCTTTATTTGAACTTTGTTACAAAAAATGAGTTACATATAGGTTACAAAGATGGTTATCATAAGTTGTCGAGTTCCTCCAGCTCCTCAGATGGCGGGCAGGAACCCTGGATGCAGTGCGCATTTCCCCTCTGTATCGCCACGCTGAGGCGCTGGAAAAGAAAGCTGGCAGCTCTAGGGTCCCTTGTTGTTTCAATGAGCCTAGAACCCAGTTCCTTCAAAAAACTGGTAGCACTTTTACCCCAGGCGCCGAGTGTCTCAGAAGCAATGGGGACAAAATTGTAGTGGTGATCCAGTCCTCTGTACTTACGGGATTTGGCTGCTTCCCTGTGGGTGGCAGCGCCACCTGGTTGTGCAACACTGAGTTCAATGTAGGTGTTAGCCAGGGTTGATACGCACGTGTAGTCCCATACCAACTGCTTGCCATTCTTCCAGGGGTTCACTGTGATACCATCCGGGCGACCAATAAGAGCATCAGAGTTACGGGGCGTTAGGTAACGAACTCTCTCTCAGCTGGGCATCCAGCCGTGGTGAGGCTCCTCTTGATGATGTCGTTAACTTCACTGTGCCTCGAGTGCCATCCTCCTGTACTTTGGCAGAGTAGGCCATGGTGGCTGTACCCGTCAGCCACCACCTCACCGCAAATACACCTATATCTGGTGTGGATTGGGGCAGCAAGGCGGAGGGCCACAGCAATTCGGAGGGCGTGTGGTGTGAGACGCGTGCCAGTTGCCGACATTGGGGTTGCCAACAGGAAATCCCCTGCATGTGGGGCTGCTACTGCTGTGAGGCGAGCAATGTCGTGCTGTGTTGATGCAGCATCCAGGCACTCTGCAGCATATATATATATATATATATATATATATATATATATATATATATATATATATATTATATATTAATTATATATATATTTTGTTACGATAATCTCCTTCAAGAGAGATTTGGCCTGCTTTCTCCAATCATCATGTTACTTCAGTACATCTACAACATCTAAGTACTACCATCAAGAGTAGTACATCTTTAGTAGAATATGTTTTTACAGTGAGAATGCGTACCAGATACATATCACTCACTCCACTCCCCCCTCCTCACAGTCACCACTTCATCCCGTCGATCACCAAACCACCACTTCCAGCCAGCACGCTTCCCATTGGTGAATCGGCATCTGCACTTTACTTCAGCATCATCTGCACAGCCGATGACTGAGCGTGCACTATCCATTGTATTTAAAATATCCTGTGCTCTCAAAGCTGATACACCTATCTGATATACGCTCTGTTTATTAGTGGATGTTTTCAGCAAGCGCATAATTCTCAGCACCTTTTAATTCATTTTTGTCTTGTTCGTTGTAGAGTAATGTAACCATTATTTTATTTCATATTATTATTTTTTTACTTTTGTAATCTTGCTTTGTCACATTGTACATAGCCAAAGGATTATCTTTGTTCATATTTGTTTTCAAGTTAATTAAAATTTCATTGTTCATACTATTTGTTTTGCGTGTTTTTCCCTTATACTTGACCACAGGAGGCAACAGCCACGCAGTCATTTTTTTTTTGTAAATGTGATTGGCATTGACACCAGCCATTCGAATGTTGTTGTTGTTGTTAAAGATTTGCTACCTGGAACAAAGTTCCAAGTAACACAGGCTATGGTGAGCCCATGGCACATTTTAGCTATTGGAAGGACAGCCGAACACCTACACACACTTTTTTTTCTATCCCATTTAATGGGGGCCTGTCCTATTAGCCTCACTCAGGTACTGATACTAGAACATCAATTTGTGGTAAGTGTACTTGGTTTTGATACAGTTGCTTTTCAATATTTTCTTAACTTTTAACATTTATAAGGTGCTGTGTATTTTGTGCATTCCGAGGGTAACATATTGTGAGTGTTGGATAACTTTGGATTACGTGGTGACTGGAGGCCTCAGTCACTCTCTTAATTGGTCGTTCATCTCTCCGTGTTATTACTCATGTATTCCACCTTTTTCGTCCCTTGGATATTTCTTATTTACGACAGATCATCCCCTTTGGTACCCTGGTACTTTGATTTGTCTTCGGGACACGTACCCTATCTTCTGCAATCCGACGTAAGGAGGATACAGAGGGCCATAGTTCCTCTAGCACGGACTACGCTGTTGAGTTGGGACCTCTTCTTCTTCTCGAGAAGAGGTGCAGTTTGCATGAAGGGTTCACCCTCCCAATGACTGCACCAGGACAAATGTAGGGAGATGCGTTGACGTTAAGGAGGAGGAGCATGTCAAAAGTGTTAGATGTGACGGGACGTAGAGAGAGGAGTGGCGACGAAAACAGAGGTGGAAGTCAGAGGGAGACTCCCCGCACCGTATGGCGGGGCGACGAGGTCACGGCGGCAGCTGATCAGACATGAACTAATACTTTTCTGGGAACTTGTAAATCGGAAAGCGCAAGCAGAACACCTCCCAAATCACCCATGTGTCATCGGGCACCTGGCCACCAGGCGGTGGCCTCGGCTGAGACATCTTCTCCGGCACCCTATACACAAACTCCTTCACCCGCGACACCCAGACAGTGGACGAGCACCACAGGACCGGAAGCACCCGGGCATCCCGATAAGGGCCCAACACCGGACCCCCACAGGGCACGACCCCAGCAGCTGGGACTAGGCTTCCCCCAGACCGGGGCAATGAAGGAGGGGGGAACCGCAGGGAACGCAGGCACGGCATCGACCCCACCACAGGGCTCAGGAGCCGAGGCCCCCCGGCGCACATCTTTCCGCAACATCACGACGAGGTCCCGATCAGGGAGAACCCCCCACTGCGGAGATCCAACAGCAGGTGACGCAGGAGGGGGGGGGGGCACAGGTAGCAACTTTGGAGCCCCTCACAGCACCATCATCCTTGGCGGGGGGGGCGCCAGATCACCATACTCCCCAATCATCTCCCAAGGCACACCATGAAGAGGAGACACACTCCGCAGGCACAGCCACCATCTTCACATCCACACAGGTCACACCCGCACCGTTCAAAGAGTCCACAGAGGCCACGTCACCCACACTGTCTACATCATCCACGGAAACAGCCTCAGAACACCGACGCGCACGCTTCTGCAAAGGGATGGAAAGAGCAGAACTACAGTCGTCAACACAGACAGACACGGCAGGCACCTCACCTTGCCGAAGCACCCCCTCCAAACAGCAGAACCCGCGTCCCCGGGAGCCGGTATCACATCCACAGGCGGGGGCGGGACGTGGACCTCCACCGGGACATCCTGTACTACACACAGTGCAGGTGACGGCCCGACACCCACACACACCGGCTCAACAACCCCAGGGGCCACAGCAGTCACCTGACGTGTCTCACGAGCCGTAGAACTCGCCTCAACAGGTGGAGCAGTACACAGGCAATCAGGCGCCTCAGGCACAGCACCCACACCGTCCTCAGAACAGTCCGAACGCAACAGGGGCGGAAAATCCTCCGCACGAAGAACATGCACCAGACCCGACCAGTTGCTCCCACGTCGCACGCCGCAGCCAGATGACCATTGTGACCACACCGATAAGAGGTGCGTGGTTGACCCTGGTACAGGCAGCGGAGCGTGTAACCGAACACGGACATCGACGACGGGACACTACACCTCAGCAACATCGTTAGGGTGTGGGAGCCGTCAAGCATACCAACACAGTGCCTGGCAACGAACTTGTTCCAATGAGTACTTAACACTGTCCCAAAGCAGAGGTTAAACAGGTTAAAAAGTCGTCCTAAAATTCGAAGGGGGCACCATGCACCGTCACAGACGTCAAGGTGACACTAAGATTCACCACCTTAACGGAGCCAGCAGTATCAGGAAGAGGGTAAACACGCCCCTCACATCGCTCGAGAAACGTCTAAAAGGCTGCCTGAAAGCGGAACTTGACCACAGCACGGTAGCCCTGAAGCAGCTGGATGCCCACCAGGTCAGACAGCTGCACATGCAGCACGTCGACCAGGGTGACACCAACCAATGGATGGTCCACCGGCACCGTAAACGCAAGACCAGCCGACAACGTCCTCTTCATTGGAGGACGAGACGTCCCCATGGCTAAGTCAAACGTCACCCTGTCAGTGGCAAGCCACCACCAGCAGGGCAAGCAAGCAATCACCCAACGTAAACACTAGCCAGGAGCGGAGAGACCTCAGGAACGTCCGACCTGGCCGGCGGTCACCACGCAACTCCGTTGGGACCTCAACAGCAGTTCTCGTCACCAGTTGACACTCGCACCCTTACACGTCAGTCAGAGATGATGATATTTACTCAGGTAGGGAATTGGCTTTCTTTTTTCAGAGCACAAAGAACGCTAATTCTGTAAGTATCATTTAGTTAAGTAGGAAACCCCTTGCTTCTGTTCTATAGAGACCCGGCAAGGTATCCCTACATTCTTGGACTACCCTTTCACTTTTGAAACAATTAAATGTTTCATTTGTTTTTGAAACTATCAGTTTCATTTGTTTAGTAGGATTTTCTGGTCCTTATTCTCGTATACTGAGTACCGGGTGCAAGATTTCCTGCGATTTCGATTGAATAATCATTTACCATCTAATATTAACGTTAATTGTTTTTACATTAGCGATTGAATTTCCACAAAATAGTTACCAGTTGCCACGTCATCCTGTTATTAACACTTATAATATCACAGGTATATTCGTTGTACATTTATTTGCTATCTCAAAATGTTTCCTCTCCCAGCATTTCGTAGTGATCAAGCAAGTGAAGTAGGGAACTTAATTCGTGCCACGAAGACAGAATTACAAATTCTAGCCCATGAGTATTGACTAGATGTTCCCCATGGAGCCACCAGAAGTGACTTTCACAATATTTTCCTGGTTCACCTCTTAGAGGAAGGAATTATAGTCTCCGATTCTCACGACAACTATTTATTGCAGATCGGAATGCACTGGCAGCTATGAAGTTAAAGCTTGAACTAGCGAAAATCAACCGTGAACAACAAAAAGAAGCTTCGCAACAACAGAAAGAAGCTCTCCAGTTAAAGAAGGAAGAGGCTGCCCTAAAGGAACGCAAGGCTGCCCTAAAGGAACGCAAGCCTGCCCTAAAGGAACGCAAGGCTGCCCTAAAGAAAGAAGAGGCTGCCCTACAACATGAGCGTGAGAGGGAACAGCTTGAAGCAAAAAAACGGCACCTGGAGATGCAACATGAGCACGACAAGAAGTAAGCTGATAGTGTTCTAGAATACCGTCGACAAGAACTCACCTTGGAAACTACACACCACACTCAGCGCCAACAAGCTACAGCTAGTCTTCCAGTAGGCTTCAGTGTCTCCCATGCAAGTACGTTAATGCCACCATTCGTTGAGACAGAGATAGATTTGTTTTTAACTACTTTTGAGGCCCTAGCTAAAAAACTTAGCTGGCCTGAAGATCAATGGTCTACACTTCTCAGAGTGCATCTCACAGGTAGAGCTGCGATTACTCTCGCCACCTTAGCGTCTGAGAATGACTACCAGACCCTAAAGCAAGCAGTTTTAGACGCCTACCTTCTCTCCACCGAAAACTACAGACGAAAATTCCGTGATTACTCAAAGGCAAGTACCACCACCTATTTAGAATTTGCCAATACTAAGAAAAGATATTTCATGAAATGGCTGAAAAAGATATTTCATGAAATGGCGGAAAAAGATATTTCATGAAATGGCAGCCCATGTTTGTACATTTTCAGACCTTGTCAACCTTATTCTAGTCGAAGAATTCTTTCGACGTATTCCTAATCCCATCCGTTTTTATTTAGAGGATAAGGAGGAAACCGACTACATCAGATGTGCGAAGTCGGCTGACACCTACAGCCTTATACACCGATTAACAACTGACACATCTTCCAGTAAGAAGTCTTGGTCTAATTATGACAAAGTGAGTACCGATCAGGCGAGTTCTCAATTGTATTGTAGGTATTGCAAGCTCTATGGACATACCATAGATAAATGTGGAAAAGCCCAATACAAAGGCTATAGTGAAACTCCTAAACCCAAACCGATTCCTCCTAAGTCCGGTAAGCCTGTGATGAATGTTGGTGTTCCTATTAATTATCTTTCTCTCTTCAGCAAACACCTGTACCCTGGAACTGTCTCTGCCAACAGTAGAGATTCGGAGGGATGTTCTAATGTGAAAATCTTGAGGGACACAGCGGCTCTTCAGTCAATAATATTGAAATCGGCTGTGCCTAACATCACCTACACCGGGGAGACGGTCCTTATCACTGACCTCACTGCTACCACTCCATATCCACTCGCCAGAGTCCACCTGGATTGTCCTTTCGTTCAAGGGGAAGTCCAAGTTGCCATCAGAGAAAAGCCTTTTCCCATGTCAGGGGTACAACTTCTCCTGGGCAACGACTTGGCCGAAGATCTGCAACCTTCCAACTTGATCATCATGGACAAACCCCAGGTATGTGACTCTATAGTGGAGAACCCCATCTTAAAGTATGTTCCAGCAGAGGTCCAAGAAAGTGATAAAGTCTCTCCTCCGGTTTTGGTGACAACCCGTGCGCAAGCTGCACGCCTGCAACCAGCTGACTCTACTGCAACAGCTGTCCCTCAAGACCATCAGACTCTATCACCGAATCTTAATATGTTGGAGTTCCGTAAGTTACAGAGGGAGGATCCTTCATTAACACCATTATTCTTCCAGGCCGAGACTCAATCTGACAGTATTCCTGGGTTCTTCCTAGAGAACCAGTTGCTCTACCACAGGTACAGACCCAGTAAGCTAACGGAGGATGACGATTGGGCTAATGTCGACCAACTAGTAGTTCCCACCAGCCATCGGCCTGATATTCTACACCTTGCCCATGGAGCACTTTCTCACTATGGTTTTAATAAGACCTATCATAGAATCAGACAAGACTACTACTGGCCAGGTATGATTAAGGATATAAAAAGTTATGTACAACAGTGTCATACATGTCAGATGGCAGGAAAACCTAACATCCCAATTCCCAAGGCTCCTTTGATTCCAATCCCGGTGCCTTCGGAACCTTTTCACACTCATCATAGACTGTGTTGGTCCTTTACCCCGGACCAGTTCTGGCAACGCATTTATACTAACAATTCTGTGTCCAACCACCAGATTCCCCTTAGCAGTTCCTGTAAAGAACATCACGGCTGCTACGGTGGTGAAGCAACTATTGAAGATCTTTACCCAATATAGATTTCCTCGGGAGATTCAAAGTGACAGTGGCACCAACTTCACCAGTGATCTCTTCAAGAAGACACTGGAAGAATTCAACATCACTCAGGTATTGTTCAGCCCCTATCATCCTGCTTCACAGGGTTCTCTTGAGCGTAGTCACCAAACGATAAAATCACTCCTTAAGAAATTTTGCAATGAGACCATGAAAGACTGGGATAAACAACATGACATCATCATGTGCATTTTTAGAAGTCTCCCAAATGAGTCTCTAGGAGTATCTCCTTATGAGATGCTCTACGGACGTAAGTGCCGTACTCCTCTTAAAGCTTTTAAAGACTCTCTACATAATGCCACCTTCAGTGACCCTCTGTATGTGCCCCAGTTTCTTCAAAACTTAAAGCACATTTTAGAGAGAGTACGTAAATTTGCTAATGATAATTTATTGAAAGCTCAAGATAGGATGAAGACTCATTTTGACAATCGTAGCAAAATCAGGAAATTAAAAGCAGGAGACTTCGTGTTGACATATTTTCCGATTCCTGGTTCTCCATTGCAAAATAAGTTTTCATGACCCTACCGCATAAAGGAGTGCAGGAACAACCACAACTACGTTCTTGAGACTCCAGATAGGCGGCGGAAGACCAAGTTGTGCCATGTCAATCTTCTGAAGGAGTATAAAGGTATTCCCCCCACTGTGCTACTATCTCTCTCCACTTTTAAAGATCCATACCTCCACAGTGAGACCTTCCCTGCTTCTCCTCCTGAAAGCACTAACTCTGAGTCAGTGCCTTCCAACTCGGAAATCCTTACTGATCTTCCTAAATATTTACAGAACTGTAATAGTGCTCCTCTCATCAAAGTTCTTCAAGAACATCAGAAGTTGTTCAGCGATGATCCCCAGGAGTGTAATGTGGTTCAGCACGACATCCAGCTGCTTCCTGACACCCGGCCGATTCGTCAACCCTTCTACCGTATCAGCCCGTACAAAAAGGAAGTTATGTGTGCTGAAGTACAATACCTTCTGGATCATGGGCTGGCCACCCCTTGTGAGTCCCCTTGGGACTCCCCCTGCATCTCGGTGCCGAAAACGCACGGTAAAGTACGACTGTGTACCGATTATCGGAAACTGAACCTTGTGACCGTCAAGGATGCTTACCCTTTACCTCGTATAGATGATATCCTTGATGCAGTAGGTAATGCTAGTTTTTTGTCCAAACTTGATTTGTTAAAAGGCTGTTACCAAATAAGCCTGACAGAGAGAGCTAAGGAAATATCTGCCTTCACCACTCCTTTTGGCCTGTACAGATAAGAACGCCTTCCTTTTGGGCTGTGTAACGCCACGGCCACCTTCCAGCGAGCTGTCAACTGCGTCATATACGGCCTAGATCACACCTACGCCTACTTGGATGACATCGTTGTGGCAACTAACACCTGGAGCGAACATCTGCTCCAGCTGCAACGATTGTTGTCAAAGCTCCTGACAGCCGGCCTTACCATCAACTTGGGCAAGTCCACCTTTGCCAGAGATATTACGAAGCCCTTCATCATCAATGTCGACGCAAGTGGCACCAGCATCGGGGGCGTCCTAATCCAACAACGTGGCGAAGAGGTTCTCCCTGTCAGCTACTACACCTACAAGTTAAAGCCTCACCAGAAGAACTACAGCACCATAGAGAAGGAACTCCTTTCCATTGTCCTGAACCTGCACCATTTTTAACCAAACCTACAGGGTAATCGGTCTATTACCATCTACTCAGATCACAATCCTCTGCGGTTCCTGCAACAGGCCCAATTCAGCAATCAAAGTCTTCTACGCTTGGCTCTGTACTTGCAGAATTTTAACCTGGAGATCTTCTACATCAAGGGCTCAGACATCATAGCCGACGCCCTCTCCAGAGTCTACGAAGTAGAGACAGCTACTCCTACCTCTCTACCATCTACTGAAGTAACTTAACCCGTAAGAGCAGGCTTCAGGGGGGGGGGAATTGTTACGATAATCTCCTTCAAGAGAGATTTGGCCTGCTCTCTCTGATCATCATGTTACTTCAGTACATCTACAACATCTAAGTACTACCATCAAGAGTAGTACATCTTTAGTAGAATATGTTTCTACAGTGAGAATACATACCAGATACGTACCACTCACTCCACTCCCCCCTCCTCACGGTCGCCACTTCACCCCGTCGATCACCAAACCACCACTTCCAGCCAGCACGCTTCCCATTGGTGAATCGGCGTCTGCACTCTACTTCAGCGCCACCTGCACAGCCGATGACTGAGCATGCACTAGCCATTGTATTTAAAATATCCTGTGCTCTCAAAGCTGATACACCTATCTGATATACGCTCTGTTTATTAGTTTATCTTTTCAGCCAGCGCATTATTCTGAGCACCTTTTAATTCATTTGTGTCTTGTTCATTGTAGAGTAACATAACCATTATTTTATTTTATATTATTATATTTTGACTTTGTAATCTTGTTTTTTTGCACTGTACATAGCCAAGAGATTATCTTTGTTCATATTTGTTTTAAGTTAATTAAAATTTCATTGTTCACACTATTTGTTTTGCGTGTTTTTCCCTTATACTTGACCACAGGAGGCAACAGCCACGCAGTCATCTTTTTTTTTTGTGTAAATGTGATTGGCATTGACACCAGCCATTGGAAGGACTGCCGAACACCTACACACACTTTTTTTTCCATCACAATATATATATATGTATATGTATATATATATATATATATATATATATATATATATATATATATATATTATATATATATATACATATATATATAAAATATATATATATATATATATATATATATATATATATATAAATATATATATATATATATATATATATATATATATTATATATATTATATATATATATATATATGCATGTCTCATTGGATATGACAGTGTATTCCATATTTACTATTCTCTGATTTAGGGCTTCTATCCCTCTTACTATCCTGACGACTATCCTGACGACTTCTATCCTGACGACTATCTCCTTGTTCTCACGAAGTCTCTTAGCTGCCCCTTTGAGCTCAGGGGACAGTATGGTGCTTCTGTAGTTGCCTCGATTCTTTCCTCCTTCTGCGATAAGTTCTGCTCGTAAGGTGTCCTTGGTGGGGACCTTTTTTTGTGTCTCAAGATCGAAATGTCGTCCAACAGGATTTCCAACTCCACTTTCCGGGCCATCTCACTTGGTCTGGACATAACGTGGCAGTCTATACCTAGATTTAGGAGAGTGACTTGGTCCTCAGTGAGGTTGATTCCTGCAAGGTTTAGGAAGCCGTCTCTCTCGGTCGTGGAATTGCCATAGGTCCTCCATATAATGTTGTTAGTTTCTTGATTATCCTGGTTTCGGTGCTGAGGTGATGTCGATCTTTGAGGATGTCGAGGTGTTGCTCGAGCAACACCTCGACATCCTCACACTGCGGGGAACATGGGCCGCAGGGATATGAGCCTCGTTGGACGTAGAATCACTGTTTACCAACGTAAATGTGGATGAAACAATCGGGATGATAGCAGACAGAGTGTATCGTGATCCAGCTTGTTCTCCTCTTGACATACCAGAAAGCATTCTAAGGAAACTACTCCAAGCTTGTACTAAAGAGGCACCCTTCTTGAGCCCGGATGGGCACATGTATAAACAAGTAGATGGGGTCGTCATGGGTTCTCCCCTAGGTGTCCTGTTTGCAAACTTCTACATGGGTACCATCGAACAAAAGGTCTTAGTCGATATGAACTTGAAACCGGCCATATACTGCAGGTATGTTGACGACATTTTTACACAGGTACCTGATGTCAGACATCTGCAGGAGCTGAAGGAGGCGTTTGAGCAGAATTCCGTGTTGTGTTTCACTTACGAGATGGAGAAGGATGGGAAACTACCCTTTCTAGATGTAACAGTCATGGAAAGGAGCGGAGGTTTCCACACCGCAGTCTACACTAAAAAAAAAAACATAGGAATGTGCCTCAATGCCAACAGTGACTGCCCAGACAGGTACAAGAGGAATGTTGTTAACGCTTATGTCGACCGTGCTCTCAGCCACAGCTCAGGATGGAAGCAAGTCGATGAAGAACTCTGTAGGATAAGGCAGGTCCTAGTCAACAATGGCTTCTCCAATGGTTTCGTTGAAGACATCATAAGAAGGAAGGTGAAACGCCATGCAACCTCTGAAGAGACAACTAACACAACACCTGTACCCCCTATTAGACTATTTTACAGGAACTTCTTTTCCACAGCTCATGAAACGGAGGAAAGGGTCCTGAAAGATATTGTTTATAGAAACGTTATCCCTACAGACAAAAATCAGAAGATACAAATGACGATTTACTATAAAACCAAGAAAACTGCCAACCTACTCATGAGAAACTCTCCAGACACAAAGCAGAACGCTTTGAAAGAGACCAATGTCGTCTATGCCTTCAAATGCCCACTTGGGGACTGTAAGCCTCAAAGAACTCAGTATATAGGCAAGACAACAACATCTCTTTCCAGGCGATTAACGATGCATAAGCAACAGGGCTCCATCAAGGAACATATAATCTCTTCCCAAAACCAGACCATCACCAGAGAAGTCTTTACAAAAAACACGGAAATCATCGATAGATACAGCGATAGCAGGCGGCTTGATATCTGCGAGGCACTACACATTAGGAAGTCAACACCAGCAATCAACAGCCAATTAACGCACAATTATATTCTACCCACTTCAAGACTCCACTCCAATATAGAAGCATCAAGAAATATGGGCCAATAGGCCCTCTGCAGTTACTTCTATTCTTCCCTTTAGCTTATACCCATTGTTTCGTGTTCTGTGTTGTGTTGAAAGTTTGTTTCACCTCATCCAAAACTGTTGAAACATATCACCTCACCCAAATGCAGGTATAAAATCGAAGCTGTTTAACTCTGTTCTGTTATAGTTGTGTGTGTGTAAACTAAAAGTCTTTAAAAATGTAATAAGTTTTACGAAACGCGCTCAAGTGTCGCGTCAGACTAGAAATAAAAATGAATTTTGGAGAACTGATTTTTCAATTACCATCGACAGTAAAAAGAAACATAAGAAATATAGAGAAAATTCGTGTTAGAATTATTAATCTTACTTTTTCGGTCATATTTAATATATATATATATATATATATATATATATATATATATATATATATATATATAATATATATATATATATATCTGAAAACTCACACCCCAGAAGTGACTCGAACCCATACTCCCAGGAGCAAAGCAACTGGTAACTACAGGGCGCCTTAATCCGCTTGACCATCACGACCGGACATAAGGAAGTGATAGCCTGAGCTATATGAACCACTTCCCCGCCGGCACCTGGATGGTTATCTTGGGCATAGCATTTTATCAAATCACCTCATTTTTTTTGGGGCAACACGTGAGGAACACAAATGCAAACAAGCCTGAATGGTCCCCAGGACTAGATACAACTGAAAACTCACACCCCAGAAGTGACTCGAACCCATACTCCCAGGAGCAAAGCAACTGGTAACTACAGGGCGCCTTAATCCGCTTGACCATCACGACCGGACATAAGGAAGTGATAGCCTGAGCTATATGAACCACTTCCCCGCCGGCACCTGGATGGTTATCTTGGGCATAGCATTTTATCAAATCACCTCATTTTTTTTTTTTTTTTTTTTTGGGGCAACACGTGAGGAACACAAATGCAAACAAGCCTGAATGGTCCCCAGGACTAGATACAACTGAAAACTCACACCCCAGAAGTGACTCGAACCCATACTCCCAGGAGCAAAGCAACTGGTAACTACAGGGCGCCTTAATCCGCTTGACCATCACGACGGACATAAGGAAGTGATAGCCTGAGCTATATGAACCACTTCCCCGCCGGCACCTGGATGGTTATCTTGGGCATAGCATTTTATCAAATCACCTCATTTTTTGGGGCAACACGTGAGGAAACAAATGCAAACAAGCCTGAATGGTCCCCAGGACTAGATACAACTGAAAACTCACACCCCAGAAGTGACTCGAACCCATACTCCCAGGAGCAACGCAACTGGTAACTACAGGGCGCCTTAATCCGCTTGACCATCACGACCGGACATAAGGAAGTGATAGCCTGAGCTATATGAACCACTTCCCCGCCGGCACTGGATGGTTATCTTGGGCATAGCATTTTATCAAATCACCTCATTTTTTTGGGGCAAACGTGAGGAACACAAATGCAAACAAGCCTGAATGGTCCCCAGGACTAGATACAACTGAAAACTCACACCCCAGAAGTGACTCGAACCATACTCCCAGGAGCAAAGCAACTGGTAACTACAGGGAGCCTTAATCCGCTTGACCATCACGACCGGACATAAGGAAGTGATAGCCTGAGCTATATGAACCACTTCCCCGCCGGCACCGGATGGTTATCTTGGGCATAGCATTTTATCAATCACCTCTTTTTTTGGGGGGCAACACGTGAGGAACAAACAAAA
>WNGS01163555.1:9490423-9514432 GCA_020271785.1 Procambarus virginalis
AAATGACCTCATACATAATTAAATGGGTAGCTTTAATCATTTCATAAGAAAAACATTAGAGAAAATATAATTATTCAGGAAAACTTGGCTTATTAGGCAAATCTGGACTTGCATAGTAGGCCAAAAAGTGCGTTCTGGCTACTAGGTACATTATATAATATATATATATATATATATATATATATATATATATATATATATATATATATATATATTTACAAAATATTGAGGCCAGACGCCTGAAGCTAGCCTCACCAAAATTTGTAGGGGAAAAAGGGATCTGGGGTACGGGAAATGGATATAGGCTGGTCAGAGTATGCTTAAATGATTTTAAAAATTTACTCCCCTCCTCTCTCCATCTGATTTTCAAGGATTAAAAGTTGTGATCAGTTGTGAAATATTGGTGGAGGTGACCGTAGACTTCTCTCTCATTAGAAGATATAATTTCCTTAAACATGTAAAGTAGTTCCATTGCTCCTTAATAATATATGTTATGGAAAGAAAGAGGGGGCTAAGCCGATATGGATGGGTAAGGGGGGGGGGGAGTTTCGGGGGCGGGATAGAGGTTGATGTGGGATGGAGGATGACGGGAAGGGCTGGATGAGGGAGGGAGAGGTGGGGCGGTATGGGAAGGGGGAGAGGGTGGGGGACGGGGCGAAAGGTGGGGCGTGAGGGGAGGATGTTGACAGATGGATGGATGGATAGATGAGTAGCTGGATAGATAGATTAATGGATAAATGTATGGATATACAGATACAGATGGATAGATAGATGAGTAGATGCATTGATAGATAGATGAGGTAGATGCTTTTACGACCCTTAACATCTGGGTATGGTTCCTCTGTTTGCAGTTGTTTAGAAAATATAATAATACGGCCTTGCCTAATAAAAGTGTCTAGGATAAATAATTCAACTGCTTACTCAACAAAGCAATATACTTAAAGTAAGAGTAACAAAGAACATACAAATATATATATGGAAATACAGGCAGCCAGAAATATTAATGCACCAAAAAATACAATAACACACTATCATTATATAACCACTGATCACTACATTACAACATAAATGGATAGATGGGTATGCACATAATGGTCTAACCAGGAAATCAGCTATGTTACAAAACAATAAACCGGTACCACAGACTTATCTCCCAACATGTCCACGCCAGGCCAGCCCCACCCACGCGACTGGCCTTGCTCCAGCATGCACAACATGGCGGTCTACAAAGTACCAACTAAAGCCCACATGAAACCTCTAGATACTCTGCTTAAAGTACCACTCATTGAGTAATACTTAAGAACATAAGTATAACTAAACTTATATGTATATAACACAGCTAAAGTGTAAAGAAATTAAGTACAATTAAACAGGAACAATTACAAGGGGTGAATCAGTGACGCTTGATACACTGCAGCATTACTGGAACATCCTAAATATGATCATCCCCCTCATGAGATGCACGGTCTCCCCCCCCCCCACAGGAATGAACTTGCAATAGCATTACCAAAATATTAAATACAGGCAAACTACAGCATGCTACATTTAAATCGAACATATATATACTGGACCACACTGGATACAATGTTTTATTTATTAACTGAGGAAAGAAATAATGGACATACCTATTTATCATGATTAATCGTTAGAATCAAATATATGGATTCGTAACAGATACATTGATAAATGAGTAGATGCATTGATAGATGGAAGGATAGATAGATGAAAGGATAGATAGATGAAAGGATAGATGAATAGTTGGATATTAGTAAGAATCACAGAAACAACTGTGTCTCAAATTTCCCCTTCTTTCTTTTTACTCTTTCTTTTAATTTTTTCAATTTTCTTTTAACCCTTCCCCATCTTCCCCCTTCTGTCTGAAAATCTATTATTAGGAAGCACTGAAACAGTTATACATGGATCTCGTAGATAATCTATTACAATCAATCAAACCTCCACAGGAACCACAGCATAAATCTCTCACACACACTTGCCCCCATCAAAATTTTCCACGGGAGGCGACTGTAAATGTTAATATTTCTTAAACAACATTTAACTGGGGGAGTACCTAGACCCAGCCTATGTCCTTGTCATACCACCAGCCAGTCCCCCTGCAAATTTGGGTAAGACTATATTTCCAAGCTTCTGGCAGCCAGATTTTGGATAGACAGACAGACATGCTCTAATGGATATACCAAGGTAAGAGAGTGGTTAGGGGGGTGTTCTATCCCTCAGTCATTCTAACTGTCCATTCATCTTGTCTTTATGTATCCATCTATCGTCGATCTTTAAATCTATCTATTTATCAATCTATCCATTTAGCATTAATCTTTCCAATTATCCATCTTTCTATCCATCTGTATATCTGTCCATCCATTAAATTTATGTCGATCTGTCCATCTATCCATCTGTTTATTCATCTATCTACTTTTCTATCTGTATCATATATCTATCCATCTATTTTCCAGGTATCCACCTTTCTATACATGCATCTATCCAACCATAGGTGATATACATAATATTTCTTAAAGCTATAATTAGCCCTACCCGAGTGGCCTATGCCCACCCCATGCCCCACACCACCCCACCACCCCTCTGCAACAGGTGTTGTCTCTGCCAACCCCCAATCAGCTGACCACCAGCTTTTGACATAAATAATGGATAGATGGATGGATTGACATATGGATAGACGGATTGATAGATGGAGTGATGGATAGAGGGATGGATACACTGATTGATGGTTAGATAGGTGAATGGATGAATACATGGATGAATACATGGATAGATAGATATTGGATGGATAGATGGATGAATAGATACCGGGGGGGGGGGGGCTGACGGCTGAGTGGACAGCGCGCGGGATTCGATCCCTGGCGGAGGCGAAAACAGATGGGCAGAATTTCCTTCACCCTGACGAGCCTGTTCACCTAGCATTAAATAGGTAACTGGGAGTTAGATAGCTGCTACGTTACGGGCTGCTTCCTGGGGGGTGAGTGTAACAAACAGGAGGCCAGGCCGAGGACCGGGCCGCGGGGACGCTAAGCTCCGCAATCATCTCAAGATACCTCAAGACGATAACTGGCAAATTATTGACAGGAAATTATTGTTAATTTCTTCCTGAGATCAGTGAAGAATGGTACATGATATGATAATATTTGTATTTTGGTTGTGAATAGTTTGTTTAGAAAATATTTACCTGCATAGCTCGTAGAGACTGACCAAGATCATCGTAGGGGTATGAACCTGATACATCCTCACCCACAGACCACATCTCTTACACCACCCCAGACCACACCTCTTACCACCTCAGACCACACGCCCTCACCCCAGACCACACGCCCTCCCCCAGACCACACCACCTTACCCCAGACCACACCCCCTCACCCCAGACCACACCCCCTCACCCCAGACCACACCCCTTCACCTCTGACCACACCCCCTCACCCCAGACCACCACCCCTTCACCTCTGACCACACCCCCTCACCCCAGACCACACTCCCTCACTCCCAGATAACACCCTCTCACCCCAAACCTCACCCCCTTTTCCCAGACAACACCCACTCACCCCAAGATGTATTATTTGGATAAAGAACCATAGACAGATGTATTATTTGGATAAAGAACCATAGACAGATGTATTATTTGGATAAAGGACCATAGACAGATGTATTATTTTGTTAAAGGACCATAGACAGATGTATTATTTGGATAAAGGACAATGGAACGTAACATACTGGATAAGAACCATTGAGCAATGCGCAGGTTGGATGGAGAATAATTGAGGATGGAGTAACCGGCATTGATTGAGCTTGGCAGTGATAACTGTTTTTCCTATATCCAACTATCGCAGCGCCCCCCCCCCCCCCTCCAGCCCCCCCCCCCCCTTCCCTCCCGAGGTCCGCAGCCAACATACTGACAGTACAAGTACAGGTAATGGTTGATAATTCACGCGGCTCTAAAGTTAACCCTTAAAATCGGTCTACGTTTTCTAACATGCGTTTTCCAGGACGGCGAGCAACACTGAACATCATATATATATACCAACATCATACAACGGGGAACAACACTACAGCACAACATAACATCATACAATATACATCAGCACTGCGGCTCATGCAGTAGCATCATACAACATACAACAACAATGCAACACATGCAGTGACATCACACACAAGACTACCGCACATGCAGTACACCATACAACAAGACTACAGAATACACGTATATCTTCATATGATGTATAATAGGTCAGAAGATTCAATTCAATAACAAAATTCAACACAATAACCCCTCATTACACAATAACAACCACAGGCCACAATAACACCACAGGCCACAATAACACCAAGGCCACAATAACACCACAGGCCACAAAACACCACTGGCCACAATAACACCACAGGCCACAATAACACCACAGGCCACAATAACACCACTGGCCACATAACAAACACCACAGGCCACAATAACCCACAGGCCACAATAATGCCCACAGGCCACAATAACACCACAGGCGCACAATAACACCACAGGCCACAATAACACCACAGGCCACAATAACAACCCAGGCCACAATAACACCACAGGCCACAATAACAACCACAGACACAATAATACACACAGCCACAATAACACCACAGGCCCACAATAACACCACAGGCCACAATAACACCACAGGCACAATAACACCACAGCCACAATAAACCACAGGCCACAATAACACCACAGGCCACAATAACACCACAGGCCACAATAACACCACAGGCCACAATAACACCACAGGCCACAATAACACCACAGGACACAATAACACCACTGGCCCAATAACACCACTGGCCACAATAACACCACAGGCCACAATAACACCACTGGCCACAATAACACCACAGGCCACAATAACACCACTGGCCAAAATAACACCACTGGCAAAATAAAACCACAGGCCACAATACACCACTGGCCACCAATAACACCACTGGCCACAATAACACCACTGGCCACAATAACACCACAGGCACAATAACACCACAGGCCACAATAACACCACAGGCCACAATACCACCACAGGCCACAATAACACCACAAGACACAATACACACAGGCCACAATAAGACCACTGGCCACAATAGACCACTGGCCACAATAACACCACTGGCCACAATAACCACAGGCCACAATAACACCACTGGCCGCAATAACACCACTATCCACAATAACACCACAGCCACAATAACACCACTGGCCACAATAACCCACAGGCCACAATAACACCACTGGCCACAATACACCACAACCACAATAACACACCACGGCCACATAACACCACAGACCCACACAACACTACGGGCCACAATAACACCACTGGCCACAATACACCACATGACACAATAAACACCACTGGCCACAATAACAGCACAGGACACAATAACAACACTGGCCACAATAACACCACTGGCCACATAACACCACTGGCCACAATAACCCACCACCAAACATAACACCACTGGCCACAATAACACCACTGGCCACAATAACACCACAGACCACATATCACCACAGACACAATAACCACCACTGCCACAATAACACCACAGACCACAATAACACCACTGGGCCACAATAACACCACTGGCCACAATAACACCACAGCCCACAATAACACCACTGGCCACAATAACACCCACTGGCCACAATAACACCACTGTCACAATAACACCACAGGCCACAATAACACCACTGGCCACAATAACCCCACTGGCCACATAACACCACAGACCACAATAATACCACACTGGCCACAATAACACCCACTGGCCACAATAACACCACAGACCACAATAACACCACTGGCACAATAACACCACTGGCGACAATAACACCACAGGCCACAATAACACCACTGGCCAACAATAACACCACTGGCCATAATAACACCACTGGCCACAATAACACCACAGACCACAATAACACTACAGGCCACAATAACACCACTGGCCACAATAACACCACAGGACACAATAACACCACTGGCCACAATAACACCACAGGACACAATAACAACACTGGCCACAATAACACCACTGGCCACAATAACACCACTGGCCACAATAACACCACACCACAATAACACCACTGGCCACAATAACACCACTGGCCACAATAACACCACAGACCACAATAACACCACAGGACACAATAACACCACTGGCCACAATAACACCACAGACCACAATAACACCACTGGCCACAATAACACCACTGCCACAATAACACCACAGACCACAATAACACCACTGGCCACAATAACACCACAGGCCACAATAACACCACAGGCCACAATGACACCACAGGCCACAATAACACCACAGGACACAATAACACCACAGACCACAATAACACCACTGGCCACAATAACACCACAGACCACAAAAACACCACTGGCCACAATAACACCACAGACCACAATAACACCACAGGACACAATAACACCATTGGCCACAATAACACCACAGACCACAATAACACCACTGGCCACAATAACACCACTGGCCACAATAACACCACAGCCCACAATAACACCACTGGCCACAATAACACCACTGGCCACAATAACACCACTGGCCACAATAACACCACAGGCCACAATAACACCACTGGCCACAATAACACCACTGGCCACAATAACACCACTGGCCACAATAACACCACAGACCACAATAACACCACTGGCCACAATAACACCTCTGGCGACAATAACACCACAGGCCACAATAACACCACTGGCAACAATAACACCACTGGCCACAATAACACCACTGGCCACAATAACACCACAGACCATAATAACACCACTGGCCACAATAACACCACTGGCCACAATAACACCACAGACCACAATAACACCACTGGCCACAATAACACCCCTGGCGACAATAACACCACAGGCCACAATAACACCACTGGCAACAATAACACCACTGGCCACAATAACACCACTGGCCACAATAACACCACAGACCACAATAACACTACAGGCCACAATAACACCACTGGCCACAATAACACCACAGGACACAATAACACCACTGGCCACAATAACAGCACAGGACACAATAACAACACTGGCCACAATAACACCACTGGCCACAATAACACCACTGGCCACAATAACACCACACCTCAATAACACCACTGGCCACAATAACACCACTGGCCACAATAACACCACAGACCACAATAACACCACAGGACACAATAACACCACTGGCCACAATAACACCACAGACCACAATAACACCACTGGCCACAATAACACCACTGGCCACAATAACACCACAGACCACAATAACACCACTGGCCACAATAACACCACAGGCCACAATAACACCACAGGCCACAATGACACCACAGGCCACAATAACACCACAGGACACAATAACACCACAGACCACAATAACACCACTGGCCACAATAACACCACAGACCACAATAACACCACTGGCCACAATAACACCACAGGCCACAATAACACCACAGGCCACAATAACACCACTGGCCACAATAACACCACAGACCACAATAACACCACTGGCCACAATAACACCACTGGCCACAATAACACCACTGGCCACAATAACACCACAGGCCACAGTAACACCTCAGGTCACAATAACACCACAGGTCACAATAACACCACAGGCCACAATAACACCACAGGCCACAATATCACCCCATAACACACACCATAACAGCACCTCACACGAGCTTCAACACTAAGTCACTTAAGAACACAAGCACCTCACATATAAGCACATATAATCACAAACTATCACATACAACCTCACATATGTTAACACCAATTTCTCAGCTGTCAACAAATACCCTGGCGATGATTTTGTTCATGAAAGGAAATAGAGCAAATACAAAAGAACAAGCACAAAAAAAGCTGCTACAAAATATGCGAAAGAAAACATTTAAAATTTGCTTTTGTGTATAAGCTGAAATGCCAGTGAAAAATTTAACTTTCAATCTTAGAGCTTAAATAACGGAGCTTAAGCCGTGGTGTATTACAGTTTGTGGTAGTGTGACCTATACTGTGTACTACAAGCTAGTGTAACCTACACTGTGTACTACAAGCTAGTGTGACCTACACTCTGTACTACAAGCTAGTGTGACCTACTCTTACTGTGTACTACAAGCTAGTGTAACCTACACTTACTGTGTACTACAAGCTAGTGTAACCTACACTTACTGTGTACTACAAGCTAGTGTGACCTACACTTACTGTGTACTACAAGCTAGTGTGACCTACACTTACTGTGTACTACAAGCTAGTGTAACCTACACTTACTGTGTACTACAAGCTAGTGTAACCTACACTTACTGTGTACTACAAGCTAGTGTAACCTACACTTACTGTGTACTACAAGCTAGTGTAACCTACACTTACTATGTACTACAAGCTAGTGTAACCTACACTGTGTACTACAAGCTAGTGTAACCTACACTGTGTACTACAAGCTAGTGTAACCTACACTGTGTACTACAAGGCAGTGTGACCTACACTATGTACTACAAGCTAGTGTGACCTACACCGTGTACTACAAGCTAGTGTGGCCTACACCGTGTACTACAAGCCAGTGTGACCTACACCGTGTACTACAAGCTAGTATGACCTACACCGTGTACTACAAGCTAGTGTGACCTACACTGTGTACTACAAGCTAGTGTGACCTACACCGTGTACTACAAGCTAGTGTGACCTACACCGTGTACTACAAGCTAGTGTGACCTACACTGTGTACTACAAGCTAGTGTAACCTACACTTACTATGTACTACAAGCTAGTGTAACCTACACTGTGTACTACAAGCTAGTGTAACCTACACTGTGTACTACAAGCTAGTGTGACCTACACTGTGTACTACAAGCCAGTGTGACCTACACTGTGTACTATAAGCTAGTGTGACCTACACTGTGTACTACAAGCTAGTGTGACCTACACCGTGTACTACAAGCTAGTGTGACCTACACCGTGTACTACAAGCCAGTGTGACTTACACCGTGTACTACAAGCCAGTGTGACCTACACTGTGTACTACAAGCCAGTGTGACCTACACTGTGTACTACAAGCCAGTGTGACCTACACTGTGTACTACAAGCCAGTGTGACCTACACTGTGTACTACAAGCCAGTGTGACCTACACCGTGTACTACAAGCCAGTGTGACCTACACTGTGTACTACAAGCCAGTGTGACCTACACTGTGTACTACAAGCCAGTGTGACCTACACTGTGTACTACAAGCCAGTGTGACCTACACCTGCTGTGTACTACAAGCTAGTGTGACCTACACCTGCTGTGTACTACAAGCTAGTGTTAGTTAGTGGTACAGATGGGGCCTGACAGCTGAGTGGACAGCGCTTCGGATTCGTAGTCTCAAGGTTTCGGGGTCGATCACCGGTGGAGGCGAAAACAAGTGGGCAGAGATTCTTTCATCCTGATACCCGTGTTCACCTTGCAGTAAGAAGGTACCTGGGAGTTAGTCAGCTGCTACGTGCTGCTTCCTGGGGGGTGTGTAACCGAAAGGAGGCCTGAGCGAGGACCGGGCCGCAGAGATGCTAAGCCCCGAAATCATCTCAAGATAAGACAGTGTGTATTACAGTTAATGTTGTGTATCCTACAGTGAGGGTGAGTGTATCCTACAGTGAGGGTGAGTGTATCCTACAGTGAGGGTGAGCGTATCCTACAGTGAGGGTGAGTGTATCCTACAGTGAGGGTGAGTGTATCCTACAGTGAGTGTGAGTGTATCCTACAGTGAGGGTGAGTGTATCCTACAGTGAGTGTGAGTGTAACCTACAATGAGGGTGAGTGTATCCTACAGTGAGTGTCAGTGTATCCTACAGTGAGGGTGAGTGTATCCTACAGTGAGGGTGAGTGTATCCTACAGTGAGTGTGAGTGTATCCTACAGTGAGGGTGAGTGTATCCTACAGTGAGTGTGAGTGTATCCTACAGTGAGGGTGAGTGTATCCTACAGTGAGGGTGAGTGTATCCTACAGTGAGGGTGAGTGTATCCTACAGTGAGGGGTAAGTGTATCCTACAGTGAGGGTGAGTGTATCCTACAGTGAGGGTGAGTGTATCCTACAGTGAGGGTGAGTGTATCCTACAGTGAGGGTGAGTGTATCCTACAGTGAAGGTGAGTGTATCCTACAGTGAGGGTGAGTGTATCCTACAGTGAGGGTGAGTGTATCCTACAGTGAGGGTGAGTGTATCCTACAGTGAGTGTGAGTGTAACCTACAGTGAGGGTGAGTGTATCCTACAGTGAGGGTGAGTGTATCCTACAGTGAGGGTGAGTGTATCCTACAGTGAGTGTGAGTGTATCCTACAGTGAGGGTGAGTGTATCCTACAGTGAGTGTGAGTGTATCCTACAGTGAGTGTGAGTGTATCCTACAGTGAGGGTGAGTGTATCCTACAGTGAGTGTGAGTGTAACCTACAGTGAGGGTGAGTGTATCCTACAGTGAGTGTGAGTGTATCCTACAGTGAGGGTGAGTGTATCCTACAGTGAGTGTGAGTGTATCCTACAGTGAGGGTGAGTGTATCCTACAGTGAGGGTGAGTGTATCCTACAGTGAGGGTGAGTGTATCCTACAGTGAGGGGTGAGTGTATCCTACAGTGAGGGTGAGTGTATCCTACAGTGAGTGTGAGTATATCCTACAGTGAGGGTGAGTGTATCCTACAGTGAGGGGTGAGTGTATCCTACAGTGAGGGTGAGTGCGTTACAAGCAGAGTATGCGCAACAGTCACTGGCTACTGTGAATTCCTAATAAGTCCGTGTGTCTTGCGTCACTGACTGTGAGCCTGAGTGCATGTGTACCAGTACTTCAGTTGTGGCCGCACGCGCCAGTCAGCGCATGGACCATGAACGCACGCCAGGAGATGCGTCACTGGGTATGATCAGTATGCGCATTACAGCCCGCATGGGTCGTCATGCAGAGAGTTGGCATGAGAGGAAAGTGGTGTAGCTGTCTGTCACGGTCCCTCAACCCCACCCTGGACAGGAGGGAAGGGGGGTGGAGGAGGTTGAGGGGGGGAGAGGTAAGAGTATGGGGGGAGGGAGAGTGGGGGCGAGGGAGGGAAAATAGAAAAGAAGGATGGATGGAGGGAAGAAGATGGAGGTGGAGGAAGGGGGAGAAGAAAGGAAGAGGAACAGGAAGGTGGAATGGAGGAAGGGATAAGGGAGGTGGAAGAGCAATGGAAAGGGAGGGGAAGGGAAATAAAGAGAGGAAGGGGAGCGGCGGTGATAGGGAGGGGGAAGGAATGAAGCGGTTGGGAGAAAGTGAGGAAGGGTAGGAAGGGAGATGACGGGGGAGGGAGGGAAAGAGGGGGAGGGAGGGGCTGAGAATATAGACAGTGGAAAGCGGGGAAGAAATAAGGGAAAGGGACGATCGATAAAAGGGGGAAGGGGGAGAATTCCAGAATTAAGTGACGGGGAAAGATATAAAGGAAAGGGTTGTGTGTGTGTGGGGGGGGGGGTTGGTGGGGGTAGAGGGGGAGGTTACTTTGAGATGGATTCGGGGCTTAGCATTCCCGCGGCCCGGTCCTCGACTAGGCCTCCTAAGGGATGGCAAAGGAATTCGGCAGTCATGCGGTCCAAGGAATCAAGCTTTCCTCCGCATGCTGACACATGCGTGCGGCCTCGGCTCAAGTCAGTCTTCACTTGGACGAACTCACGCACCACGAACAAATTCGGTGGCCTCCAAAAAACACCCTTATATCAGCTGTCAGCATAATTTATCAGCTGTGAGCATAATTTATCAGCTGTGAGGATAATTTATCAGCAGTTAGCATAATTTATCAGTTGCGAGCATAATTTATCAACTGTGAGCATAATTTATCAGCTGTCAGCATAATTTATCAGCTGTCAGCATAATTAATCAGCTGTCAGCATAATTTATCAGGTGTCAGCATAATTAATCAGCTGTCAGCATAATTTATCAGCTGTCAGCATAATTAATCAGCTGTCAGCATAATTTATCAGCTGTCAGCATAATTTATCAGCTGTCAGCATAATTAACCAGCTGTCAGCATAATTTATCAGCAGTCAGCATAATTTATCAGCGTTCATCATAAATCATCAGCTATCAGTTAAATTGTCACTTGTCACCGTAAGTTCCTAGCTATCAACAAGAGTGCTCACCTATGAGAGCTGGTTAGCTGTCAGCATGAATCATCAGCCATCAGAGCTGGTCATCAGCTGTTAGCACGAGTCATCAGATCTTCAGGCTTGATCATCAACTAAGAGAAAATCAGTCAGCTGACAACTGACAAACTGGGGCGTCAACTGTCAGAGCAATTCATCAACGTTTGCCTCCAGCTGTCATGGCTAATCATCAGGTGTCATAGCACACCTGTAGCATACCAGGTGAGGGTTCCGGCCCGGGCCCAGGCTCGACTTTTGTTAACTTGGTCCAACAGGCTGTTGCTTGGAGCGACCCGCAGGCCCACATATCCACTACAATCTACATTAAGAATATAAGTTTCTCGACGAAAAATGTCCACTTTAGTTCCGACAAGTTCCAATGCTTGCTGGGAGGGTACTGAACAGTCGTGGATTCCTAATGTTCAGACAGTGTCCTCCTAATGTTTCCCAAACGTTAAGAAACGTGATGTGCTAATGGCTCCTATCCTAACCTATGAGAGGACCCTAAACAGAAAGCGGGACATTATGTCATTTTCGTGAGCCGGTACCATTTTCTAGTACGACGGTGTTTGGCCTTAAGGAGAGTATAACGTCAAAATGCGACGCTCTTTTAGGAGCACGAATTGTTCCGATTGTATCTATAATACCTCTGTTCCTCTCTGGTTTTACTTCACATTTCCTTCCGCATCTTTCGCTCCAGTATGTTGTTATTCTACTGAGCAAAATTAGGACCTGGCCCTCTAGTATCTTCCACGTATATAACATGTGATACCTCTCGCGTCTCCTTTCCTGACGGTATTATTTGAGAGTTTTCATACAGTCCCAATAATTGAGGTGCTTTATCTTGTCTATGCGTGCCGCACATGCGTCCTGTAGTCCTTCTATTTTAGAACTCACTCCTGCTCTGATATGGGAAGGGAGTACTCAAGACGGGACAGCACCAATGATTTAAATTCTATCAATACTGTGGTGGGATCCCTGGATTTAAAACTCTTCATAATCATCATATCATGTTGGTCAGACCACACACTAGAAGGTGAAGGGACGACGACGTTTCGGTCCGTCCTGGACCATTCTCAAGTCGACTTGAGAATGGTCCAGGACGAACTGAAACGTCGTCGCCTTCTAGTGTGTAGTCTGGTCAACATACTTTAGCCACGTTATTGTGACTCATCGCCTGCATCATCATATCATTTTCCTGGCTGACGCAATGTTACCTAAATGTCAGGTGGTCAAAAATTCCCAGAACCTTTACATGTTGCTTTACTTCTGTGAGTGGGTCGGGGTGCGTCTTGTACCCTGTGTTTCGTCCTAGTTCACCATTTCCACCATGCCTGAGAACGAAAGTTCGTAGACGGTATTAGCGGTCATAGTGAGTCTTCAGCTGTCACAGCGAGTCGTCAGTTGCCATAACAATTCATATTTTGCAATAGCGAATCATCAAATGTCATAGTGATTCATCAACTGACATAACGAGTCATCAGTTGTCTGCGCGAGTCATGAGGTGTCACAATGACTCATTATCAGTCATAATGAATCATCAGAGGAAACTACAATGCCGTAGTGCTTGACTGAAAGCATGGGGAGGAAGGACCCAATATGTGTGTGTAACTGTATTAAAAAAGATTTTTCTGGATGTCACCAAGATCCCTTCTCAGGATGTTGTGTACAATGATTCTCATCCTTGAGAAACGTTGTAGGTTACATTCGAAAATGGGGTTTTTAATATACTTATAAATTGCGTCTTTCCTTCACATGCAGGTCGGCGTTCAATCCCCGACCGTCCCCAAGTGGTTGGATACCATTCCTTTCCCTTCCTGTCCAATCCCAAATCCTTATTCTGACCCCTTCCAAGTGCTATATAGTCGTAATGGCTTGGGGTTTTTCCCGATAGTTCCCTTCCCTTTCAATGAACCACCACCTGTCAGAGTGGATATTCACCTGTCTGAGCAAGTCATCAGCTGTCAATGCGAGTCATCTTCAGTCAGAACGAGTCATCAGTTATCACAGTGAATCGCCAGCTGTCTTAGGTAGTTATCAGTTTTATAGATATCAGCAGTCAAAGGTAGTCATTAGTTTTTATAGTTATCATCTTTCAAATGTTGTCATCAGTTTTTATTGTTATCAGCTTTCAAAGGTAATTATCAAGTGTTATACTAGTCAGCCGTCAAAGGGAGTCATCAGTTTGTATAGTTATCACCTGTTAAAGATAGTCATCTTCTTTTATAGTTATCAGGTGTCAGAGGTCGTCATCCAGCGGCACGTGGGAAGAGAGAACACTCCAACCGGACCTGCGCAGTCATGCGCCCGCAGCTCAGTAAGAAGGGAGTTAGAAAACCAGGAGTGCGCGCAGCGCCAGGAGACGTCAGGCAAGGGAATTGCTGATATTAGATCGGGGCAGTGTCAGGCACTGTCAGGCACTGTCAGGCAGGCAGGGCCAGTGACACGTCCCTCCTTTCCCCTCCCCTCGCTGTGAGTCAGTCAGCTGGTTCTTTTATCATTTTTACATTTTGCCTGGTACTGCGAGTATCCGGATTCTGGGCCCCTGCCCCCCGAACTGAAAATTGAAACTACATCATATGAAAGCCGTGAGGGGGCGGCCGCGGCTTGATTAAAGAGGAGTGAATACCAACTACCCCTTTTATATAAATATGCAATTGACCTGTGAGGCATTTAGACCATTAAGGCAGGGCAAAGAACGCTTGCGGAATTAGTGAGAAAGCGGGTGATTGCCACTGAAAAATACGCTCAACAGATTTACCTCTGACTGACAGATAGTAATCCACACCAGAGAGCGAAACGGGGGAAGTAATAAATTCATGAAAAAATGTGTAAAAGCAGAAGGATTGGGAATATTGGAATGGTGGGAATAGGCAGAAAGAAATAATATTGTTTTGTGATTGATACCGGGATCGTTTATGCGCGCCTGTGCCTGCTTTTTATCGCGCCAATTAAAAACGGGAGGGGGGGTGATTGCGGGTCAAAATATATCACGTTATTCGGCTAATGACGATAAATATTCGTGCATTTTGTTATTGCGGCTAGCGACGTGTGGAGCTTTGTTGTATGGCTAGGGGAGAGTCGCCCGCCCGCCCGCCCGCCTGCCTGCCTGCCTGCCTGCCTGCCTGCCTGCCTGCCTGCCTGCCTGCCTGCCTGCCTGCCTGCCTGTCTGTCTGCCTGCCTGTCTGCCCGCCTGCCTGCCTGCCTGCCTGCCTGCCTGCCTGCCTGTCTGCCTGCCTGCCTGTCTGCTGCCTGCCTGCCTGCCTGTCTGCCTGCCTGCCTGCCTGCCTGCCTGTCTGCCCGCCTGCCTGCCTGCCTGCCTGCCTGCCTGCCTGCTGCCTGCCTGTCTGCCCGCCTGCCTGCCTGCCTGCCTGCCCGCCTGCCTGCTGCCTGCCTGCCTGTCTGCCCGCTGCCTGCCTGCCTGCCTGCCTGCCTGCCTGCCTGTCCGATAGCCTGCCTGCCTGACTGCCTGCCTGCCCGCCCGCCTGCCTGCCTGCATGCCGGCCTGTCAGGCTGCCTGCCTGCCTGCCTGCCTGCCTGCCCGCCTGCCTGCCTGCCTGCCTGCCTGCCTGCCTGCCTGCCTGTCCGATAGCCTGCCTGCCTGCCTGCCTGCCTGCCTGCCTGCCTGCCTGCCTGCCTGCCGCCCGCCTGCATGCCGGCCTGTCAGGCTGCCTGCCTGCCTGCCTGCCCGCCCGCCCGTCCGTCTGCCTGCCTGCCTGCATACATGCATTCCTGCCTGCCAGCCTGCCTGCCTGCCACCAGCTAGATACAAGTTCCACCCTCCACCACCACTCTGTGTTGGTGCGGCTTATGGTGGGGCAGCTCCTGCAGCTGGGGGAGTGTGGGGGAGCAGGAGGAGGGGAGCTGCTCTTGCCTCTGCTGCTGTTGGGGGGGGAGGGGGGAGGGGGGGAGGAAGAAAAGGAAGGAAATTCCTGCCGGTGCTGGCAAGGGGTCTGCTGGTGTTGGCTTCAAATGATTTTTCTGCTGCTACTGCTCGCTTGCTGATACTAATGGTGAGGAAGGTGTTGACGGTGGTGGTGATGGTGGCGTGCTGTGGTGATGGGGATGGTGACGTGGCATGGTAGTGGGGGATGGTGGCGTGTCATGGTGATGGGGGATGGTGACGTGGCATGGTAATGGGGATGGTGGCGTGTCATGGTGATGGGGATGGTGATAAGTGTGGTGGTGATGGTGGCGTGTCATGGTGATGGGGATGGTGACGTGGCATGGTAATGGGGATGGTGGCGTGTCATGGTGATGGGGATGGTGATAAGTGTGGTGGTGATGGTGGCGTGTCATGGTGATGGGGATGGTGACGTGGCATGGTAAGGGGATGGTGGCTTGTCATGGTGATGGTGATAAGTGTGGTGGTGATGGTGGCGTGTCATGGTGATGGGGATGGTGACGTGGCATGGTAATGGGGATGGTGGCGTGTCATGGTGATGGGATGGTGATAAGTGTGGTGGTGATGGTGGCGTGTCATGGTGATGGGGATGGTGACGTGGCATGGTAATGGGGATGGCGGCGTGTCATGGTGGTGAGGATTATGGGTACTGTGTCGGTGATGTATAGTAGTTGTAGAGGTGATGCCAAACACACCATCGTGAGATGGTACATGATAAACAGGGGTGGTTGTTGTGTAGCGGTTGTTGTGGGGATGGGTGGTAGTGTAGGGGGTGGTGGTGGTGGTGATGGTGGTAGTGTGTGGTGTGGTGGTAGTGGCTGCGTGTAACGAGGGCTTATAGTGATCGGGTGACTAGTTAGCAGTGGAAATATGAGGTTATGATCTTGGAGTGGTGAACTTTACCGCCAAATTTGACAAAGATTTCGAACGCCGTACGAGTTAAACTATAAGGCAACAGATACAACAATGATAGACAGTAAACTGTTACTGGCCATCTTTGGTTTACCACATGGCATCAGGAGGATGTTTTGACACGCGTGGCCAGTGCAAAGTACCAAGATGTTGCTACATTAAAGTACACAATGACGTTGTTCTCTTGCATCATCAGATCTCACAGGAGGCAAGTCACGATCTCTCACAGTCAATATCTCACTGGTGTCAAGTCAAAATTTCATAAGAAGTTTAGTCAAAATCTCACAGGAGTCGATTCAGGATTCACAGGAGTGGAGTCAGGATCTCACAGGAGTGGAGTCAGGATCTCACAAGAGTGGAGTCAGGATCTCACAGGAGTGGAGTCAGGATCTCACAGGAGTGGAGTCAGGATCTCACAGGAGTGGAGTCAGGATCTCACAAGAGTGGAGCAGGATCTCACAGGAGTGGAGTCAGGATCTCACAAGAGTGGAGTCAGGATCTCACAAGAGTGGAGTCAGGATCTCACAGGAGTGGAGTCAGGATCTCACAGAGTGGAGTCAGGATCTCAACGAGTCGAGTATGGATCTCACAGGAGTGGAGTCAGGATCTCACAGGAGTGGAGTCAGGATCTCACAGGAGTGGAGTCAGGATCTCACAGGAGTGGAGTCGGATCTCACAAGAGTGGAGTCTAAATCTCACAATAGTGGAGTCTGGATCTCACAAGAGTGGAGTCTGGATCTCACAGGAGTGGAGTCGGGATCTCACAGGAGTTTACACTAAAATCAGGCAGGAACATGGCGCCAAGGCGACTACTAACGTGTACACTCAGGCACTCACTTGGGTGCTCAAATACAACGACACACATTCCTATGAAGCAAAATATTTAGATGGATTATCACTTATATGCATATTTTGGGGCTCCAGACTCTCCTTTGGATGGCTTGGTGACAATGATACTCTTGCTTGTGGCATTTTTTGTGTAGTGCATAAGCAGCTGTCACGTCTGGGGTGTAGTGCATTATGCAGCTGTCACGTCTGGGGTAGTAGTGCATTATGCAGCTGTCACGTCTGGGGTGTAGTGCATTATGCAGCTGTCACGTCTGGGGTGTAGTGCATTATGCAGCTGGCACGTCTGGAGTGTAGTGCATTATGCAGCTGTCACGTCTGGGGTGTAGTGCATTATGCAGCTGTCACGTCGGGGTGTAGTGCATTATGCAGCTGTCACGTCTGGGGTGTAGTGCATTATGCAGCGTCACGTCTGGGGTTGTGGGGTAGTGCATTATGCAGCTGTCACGTCTGGGGTGTACTGCATTATGCAGCTGTCACGTCTGGGGTGTGTAGTTGTGCATTATGCAGCTGTCACGTCTGGGGTGTAGTGCATTATGCAGCTGTCAGTCTGGGGTGTAGTGCATTATGCAGCTGTCACGTCTGGGGTGTAGTGCATTATGCAGCTGTCACGTCTTGGGTGTAGTGCATTATGCAGCTGTCACGTCTGGGGTGTAGGGCATTATGCAGCTGTTACGTCTGGGGTGTAGTGCATTATGCAGCTGTCACGTCTGGGGTGAGTGCATTATGCAGCTGTCGCGTCTGGGGTGAAGTGAAGTGCATTATGCAGCTGTCACGTCTGGGGTGAAGTGCATTATGCAGCTGTCACGTCTGGGGTGTAGTGCATTATGCAGCTGTCACGTCTGGGGTGAAGTGCATTATGCAGCTGTCACGTCTTGTGGTGTAGTGCATTATGCAGCTGTCACGTCTGGTGTGTAGTGCATTATGCAGCTGTCGCGTGGGGGTGTAGTGCATTATGCAGCTGTCACGTCTGGGGTGAAGTGCATTATGCAGCTGTCATGTCGGGGGTGTAGTTATTAGGGTGTAGTTATGCAGCTGTCACGTCTGGGGGTGTAGTTCATTATGCAGCTGTCACGTCTGGGGTGTAGTTCATTATGCAGCTGTCATATGTTGAGTGTAGTGCATTATGCAGCTGTTTCGTCTGGGGGTGTAGTTCATTATGCAGCTGTCACGTCTGTGGTGTAGTTCATTATGCAGCTGTCACATCTGGGGTGAAGTGCATTATGCAGCTGCACATATGAGGCTGTAGTGCATTATGCAGCTGTCACGTCTAGGGTGTAGTACATTATGCAGCTGTCACACGTCTAGGGGTGAAGTGCATTATGCAGCTGTCACGTCTGTGGTGTAGTCATTATGCAGCTGTCACGTCTGGGGTGTACTGCATTATGCAGCTGTCACGTCTGGGGTGTACTGCATTATGCAGCTGTCACGTCTGGGGTGTACTGCATTATGCAGCTGTCACGTCTGGGGTGTACTGCATTATGCAGCTGTCACGTTGGGGGTGTACTGCATTATGCAGCTGTCACGTCTGGGGTGTACTGCATTATGCAGCTGTCACGTCTGGGGTGTAGTGCATTATGCAGCTGTCACGTCTGGGGGTGTACTGCATTATGCAGCTGTCACGTCTGGGGGTGTACTGCATTATGCAGCTGTCACGTCTGGGGTGTACTGCATTATGCAGCTGTCACTCTGAGTTTTTCTCAGGGGGGGGGGGATGTTGTTTAACATTATCAGGGGGTTATCCTTTTAACCTCATTTCCAGCGAGAACATTCCCCACAAATAAATCAACGCAAGTAACTGGTAATTTATCATCAACCCCTACGAAATATTTGCCTTTAATGAAATCACAGTCGAGATTTATCTCTGGCAAAGTTTACTTACTCTGGAAATCTCCAGTAACTCTATCGTTATTATTTCCACAGTGTCAGTCGACTGTAAATTTGGCAAAACATTTTCTAATATAAATGATTGGAATGCTCTCCTCAAAATTTGTACATCTTTGCACATCCCTTTTGCGCATTCTAATTTCCCGTTGGATATAAAATCCTTAAAATGATTTATATCAAATGCTGTATGTTACTTTACATTTTAACAAATTTGATTTTCCTCCCCTCGGAAATTGTGAGTGCCATAGGCCTCTTTTTTTCTGGGTGAAGAAACCAAGATCTTCTACAACATGAGCCTTTCTCTGGCAGTATGAACACTCATTCCTTGGTGTGGTGTGGCACTTGTGTGATCCTCTTTGGGATTCACAGTACCGCTTTATCACCTTTATCACCTTTATCACCTTTGTTTCCTTGACCTGCTGTAGGATGGCAAGTGGATCTTGCCTCCACACTTGCTTACAGCAAGCAGGCTTGAATTTTTGCTGGCTAAAGACTTTCTACACTGTCCTCTATCTGTTGTGCTACTGAATCTCTTCAGAAAAACTCAAACCTTGGAATCAGAAACTAAGATTCACCACCACTTCTCCTTTCAACCAAGCTGAACTGGGAATTAGTTTACAAAATACTGATGGAGACAATGTTTGGTCTACTTGATTGCCTTATAAGCTGTTCAGTTTTGCACTTAAGAACACACAGGTACATAGAAATACTGAGAAAGCTCTCATCAAATTTAATGAAATATACATAATAATATACGCCCCATAAACAGATCACTGAACGTATACCATTATTTATTACTTAAATTCTGAATCTATGTTTCCAGGTCATAATGCTGTCAGCTCCCAGACAGCCTACCCATCATTATTGTCACGTCTCCAGTTTATACGATTTTTGGCCCTTCTACATAGCCAAAAACGCGTCTGCCTTATGGAGAGTTTCACCCATGGTCGTCCTCACCCCCTGTCCCCTAGTCCTCTCACCAATCCACCTCACCCGTCTCCTCGGCCTCCAACCATTCCCCACTCCACCATTCCCTCTTCCTTCCCACTATGCCCCACTCCCTGTCCCTTGTCCCCCCCGCCATTTCCTTACCCCTATCCCCTCGTCCCCACCATCCCAAACTCCCCCGTCCCCTCGTCCTTCCCACTTTACCACCCCTTGTCCCCTGTCCTCCCCACTATCTCTCACTCTGTCCCCTCATCATCCCCACCATTCCAACTAATCCGATGCCTTCCCAAATGATCTGATGTTCCTATCAGTAAATTGGGAACATCAAGTGATCTGATGTTCCCATCACTGAAATATAAGAAAAACAGTTAAAAATTAAATGAAAATATGAAAAAATAAAAAAATAAAACTTTCTCACGAAATAAACGGTATGGTAAACAACACAGCTCAATTCCAATGCAATTCACACAAAATAATTAAATCAAAATGAAAATAAATCAAATGTATGAAAATTCAATTTATCAATGCAATCAGAAACATTGAAATGTAATTGTAACATTTAGTATAGCATGTGTGTTGCTCTACATGCAACAGATGACGATGTTTTCAAGAAAAGCATAGTTTTACTGTCACAGGTGTGGCTATATACTTATACTTACAAAATGAACGGTATGGAAAAACACAACTCAATCCAACACTATGTCACACAAAATTATTCAATAAAAAATATCATAAATCGAAATCTATGAAAATAAAATTTATCAAGCAATCGGAAATTGAAATGGAATTCGTGACATATTTAGTATAGCGTGCATGTTGATATTATGTGCAACAGATGGCGCTGTTTTTCAAAAACGCATGTGTTTTACCTATCACAAGGGTTGGCATCTATATAGTAGGTATATAAAACCACGCGTCTATTCGAATGTAACGTTGTGTCAAATATCAAAGCAATCTGTGAAAAACTTTCGGAGATTACAGCGTGTTGCTCTTACGTCTAACAGATGGCGCGTTTTTCAAAAAAGCATGTTTTTCCTGTCACAGGTGAGGCATGTATATAGTAGATATATAAAAAGACGCGCGCTATTCAAATTCAACGTTTGTGTCAAAATTTCAAAGCAATCGGTAAAGAGGTTACGAAGATTTTCCTCACATGAAAACACACGAAAAAAAACAGTTTTTCAGAAAAAACGTGATTTTTTTTACCGTCATATACGTGACATCTATATGGTATGTATATAAAAAACCTGGCCGGATGCGAATGGAACGTTGTGTGAAATTTTCAAAGCAATCGGTGAAGAAGAACTTTCGGAGATTAGCGATTTTGAACAAACGAACATTTCCATTTTTATTATATAGATTTATTTATATAGATTTATATAGCCTACTGTTGTCATCCACACTTCCGTGAAAATAAACATTCCATTCACCTGGGAATGTAATTTATTTCCTTATTAAGACGTCTCAATAGCTCGGTCGATAGATCTTCGGTCTCACACACATGGGATTTGGGTTCGAGTCTCCTAGAGCCCAGGTGAATGGAATAGCCTACTGATAAATGTCCAGGGAGAACCCCCCCCCCCCCAAAGGGAGCACAGAAACGCCTTGGTAGTGTGACAGTATAAATATATATTTACAGACAGTACCAAGCAAGAAAAACATATAGACATAGTGGTCACTGTGGATCTCGCACACATCCTTGTAAGAGTAAACTGATTAATACACAAGATTAAGAAAATATCAAAATTGACATAATATTCACAATACATCTTAGTCTACGAACTTTAAATTAAATATGGTCCACTTGAGCAAGAACATCATCAAAGACAAATATATTCGGAAATGTAACCTTTTTATATATAACTACCCCGTAGTCCCTCAGAACGACACTATGACAATCCTGCAAGTTGACTGAACATGAATTCTGACTTATCTGACTGTCCGGTGGTGTGAAAAATCTCTAAAATCGTGAGCCTCTGTCTAACGCGACTTCCCGTCCGCCATTTTCTGGTCTAGTTCTGAGGACGCCCTCTTACCTCCGCCCCTAATACCTCTTAATACCAGATAATCGTCACTGAATAATCCTTGAATTTTCTCACTTAAGAATACTGGCAGGTCATAGAAGAGAGTCTATTATTCATTTAAAAGGTAATTATATCTATTCTCCTGGTTAACCGTAATCAACGCATGTCTGCAGGCACTACTTTGATGGGCGGAGGGATATCGCCGACCTGGTGTCTGCCAGCTGCTGCCGGCTCCGTAAGCAGATATCTACACCTCTTGATCCTATATAATGTCTGTCTGTAAACAAATTACTATATAAATTAGCAACAACAACCATCGTACTTAGATAGTACTTATGGTAACACTGTGAACTGTCGTGCATATATTTACATGATGGACATTATAAAGTCGAATTTGTACTACTGAATATGGAAAACCGGAAAACGTTTTGTTTATGTTGCTAATGAAACTAACCTACTCTAACTATCCATGCTTAATGCACGCTATCTGAGGCCTAATAGTAAACATAGGTGCTATTCTAGGCCTAGGAATATTTAGGTTTAGTTTTGGCTATATTTGTTCTTGACTCTATGAAGTGAACAGTGCCAATTTTTTCTTTCTAATTCTCCACTACGTCAATGTATGTACGATGGTCCACATAGTTCAAAAAAGATCTAAATAGGAGGATGGTTGGCATTGTGGTCATTGGTGTAGGATTTTTTTTAATATTTTATAAATATTAGAGAGGAGGGAATTATCAGGGGAAAGTGCCAAGCCATTATGACTATATTGCACTTGGAAGGGGTCAGAACAAGGATTGGGATGGGATAGGGGAAAGAATGGTGCCCAACAACTTGGACGGTCGGTGATGTGATTGAACGCTGACCTGCATGACGCGAGACATGCAGGTCAGCGTTGCTTAGTTCCACGTCAAAGTGAAGAGGGTGAGGTGGGCTCCATAACCACTCCTTTGATGGGTCATATTGATAGCAATTCGTGATTACTGTGCGAGTTAATGAGAAATCAGAACACCCATCAGTGTGTCATTATTCCTTTTCTAATCAGCATTTTCAATTAATAAGCAAACTAGCCTCACATGGCAATAACTTCTTTACAGATTATACTTGACAACATCTTATCCACAGCGCCGTGCGTGTCGCTCATGTGACGAAGCATCGAACGAGACAACCTAGTGGAGATACGCCTGCATTTGGACAGTTGTGATAAGTTAGTGATAGTATTCCATTCACCTGGGCTCTAGGAGACTCGAACTATGGACCCCACGCTTATGAGGCCGAAGCT
>WNGS01163555.1:9531540-9559873 GCA_020271785.1 Procambarus virginalis
CTATACAGCATAGTTTCCGCCCCCGCAAAACTACTGAGCATGGGTGAGTAACCAGCATTGTATGCAAATTCAGACTCACAGGTGTATAGTTCGTCGGCTAGAAAATCAATGAGTATAGAATCAAACACTTTGTTTAACACTGAGTTTAGGGCAAAAGCTCTGGAGTTATCAGGAGGAGGACAAGAAAGTTCGGCAGTTCTTTGGGAAGAGAATAAGTGCAGAGGTGTTTGTTAATAGCGATGGACCATGGGATGAGAAAGCCTGTAAGATATACAGATAAACACACAGTCTTGGCCTTCCATGTTCAAGGTTGTCAGAGTGTATGTTACAGAGCCTATCATAACTCCCATTTGTTTAGCCTTCTATCTTCGCTCCTCCACTCAACCTCCCACAGTATAACTCCATAACTACCACAGTATAACTCACCCTCTCCCACATACAACCTCCGGCAGTATAACTCCATCACTTCCACACAAAACCTCCCACAGTATAACTCCATCAACACACAACCTCCCACAGTATAACTCCATCAACACACAACCTCCCACAGTATAACTCCATCAACACACAACCTCCCACAGTATAACTCCATCACTCCTACACATACAACCTCCCACAGTATAACACCATCACCACCACAGTAAAACTCACCCACTCCCACACACAACCTCCCACAGTATAACTCCAACACACAACCTCCCACAGTATAACACCATCACTACCACAGTATAACTCACCCACTCCCACACACAACCTCCCACAGTATAACTCCATCAACACACAACCTCCCACAGTATAACCCCATCAACACACAACCTCCCACAGTATAACTCCATCAACACACAACCTCCCACAGTATAACTCCATCAACACACAACCTCCCACAGTATAACCCCATCAACACACAACCTCCCACAGTATAACTCCATCAACACACAACCTCCCACAGTATAACCCCATCAACACACAACCTCCCACAGTATAACCCCATCAACACACAACCTCCCACAGTATAACTCCATCAACACACAACCTCCCACAGTATAACTCCATCAACACACAACCTCCCACAGTATAACTCCATCAACACACAACCTCCCACAGTATAACTCCATCAACACACAACCTCCCACAGTATAACCCCATCAACACACAACCTCCCACAGTATAACTCCAACACACAACCTCCCACAGAATAACTCCATCAACACACAACCTCCCACAGTATAACCCCATCAACACACAACCTCCCACAGTATAACACCATCAACACACAACCTCCCACAGTATAACTCCAACACACAACCTCCCACAGTATAACCCCATCAACACACAACCTCCCACAGTATAACCCCATCAACACACAACCTCCCACAGTATAACTCCAACACACAACCTCCCACAGTATAACCCATCAACACACAACCTCCCACAGTATAACCCCATCAACACACAACCTCCCACAGTATAACTCCATCAACACACAACCTCCCACAGTATAACTCCATCAACACACAACCTCCCACAGTATAACTCCATCAACACACAACCTCCCACAGTATAACCCCATCAACACACAACCTCCCACAGTATAACTCCATCAACACACAACCTCCCACAGTATAACTCCATCAACACACAACCTCCCACAGTATAACTCCAACACACAACCTCCCACAGTATAACCCATCAACACACAACCTCCCACAGTATAACCCCATCAACACACAACCTCCCACAGTATAACTCCATCAACACACAACCTCCCACAGTATAACCCCATCAACACACAACCTCCCACAGTATAACCCCATCAACACACAACCTCTCACAGTATAAGTCCATCAACACACAACCTCTCACAGTATAACCACTAACATGCTGTGAAAATCCTGTAAAGTATATCCCCTCCGTTGACCCCCAAGATTAAACTTGCATTTCTTCTCTCACCTTAAGTGATATCTCTGTTTCCCCTCTTCCAGCCCGAACACTTCCCCTCACTACTTGTCATACAAGATTAAACTTCTAGTTCTGGTAAAACTTCTAGTGCTGACATCTTAGAATGACGTTAATGATGCCCTTAATGTCAACTGGAAATTTCACTATTTAAAATAATTCTGTTATCGAGACCGATTTAAATTTTCTGGGATTAAAAGATAGTTTGTGTTATGTGTTTTAATATTTGTGTTATTTATGTTATCCGATCCAGGTAATCTCTGTGTAGGTTCTTGAATATAAGGTAAACTCTTAAACCCTTTTTTGTGTTATCTAAAGCCAGTTTAGGGAATTTCTGATAAAGAAAATCGGTATTAACTGAGCCTCTTCCTGTTATATTATCTTGAGGCAGTGACATCAATCCTTCAGACAAGGATTTGTGGGAGTGGGAGTAGTGGGAGTACTGCATACTGTTATGTACAATATTCTAAAGTAAATCTTCAATATCTTGGAGATTACTGAGAATTCTCGTAACTCCCAACCTTTGCCTTTCGTAGTTTCCAAAGCCAATCTTTAAAAAAAATCCTTGAGATTACTGGAAATCCAAAATACTCTAAGCTCCCCCCTACCACCACCACCACCACCAGCCGTATTCTAAAGTCAATCTTTAGGCGTGTCCTCACGTTCCCACCCTTGCATAAATCCAGTTCTCTCTTCTCCTGTAACACTCTCCGCCCTCTGTATCAATACCCCTACCATAAGCCTGCCCTCCAGTACTCGCCTCACTAACTCCTCTACGGTTCAGGCGCCAGCTCTTTACACATCTGCCTTTTGTATTATGGTACGAGTGTTGCATGCGCTCAATCTCCTGGAACTCATCCCTGATGAGTTTATGCTGCCTCAATTTCTTCCCTTGCTCACTTTCAAGGAGAGAGAGAGAGTGCTTGTACTGTGTTTTATTGGGGTTTTAATTCTGTCATTCTTCACTACTATTTTATTTCTGGTTTTCTTGCTGTTCTCTTTCTCGTTCTCTCGTTGTTCTATCTTTCGTTATCTCGATGTTCTGAATTTCGTTCTTTCACTCTTCTATCTCTTGTTCTTTCGCTGATCTATCTCTCGTTATCTCGATGTTCTATCGTTATCTTGATGTTCAATCTCTCGGTCTGACACTTCTTTCTTCATTCTTTTTCTTTACCTCTGTCACGTTACGGTGGCGCTGTGTCCTGTACGATACATTACCGTAATCCCAATGTATTTACCAATGCTTTTATCGTAAGAATTAGAATTTATTACAATATTATTTATATATTTTACTATGCGATTCAACTTTACTGAGGATTCCAGTCAAGTTGGCATAAAGCCGTTTTAGCATCTTGGGCTCAGGGTCATCACATTAAAGTTAAGGACACTATCTGCTCCAGTTACACGTGTTGATCTTTCCTGAATTACTGTAGTAAGATAGTACACACACAGATCACAATAGCGCGATATATCAAATGAACAAATCCTCAAGGGCCGAGATGAGCGTTCGAACCTACTTCCGGATGATCGTCAGGGCAAGTAGCACTCTAGGTTGCAATTCTTTTTTACCATGTCGTGGCGCAGTCGACTAAGGTGCGTCTGGGAACATCCCGGACGTAAGTTCGAACCCTCATCACGGCCCTTGTAGATTTGTTCATTAGTAAGATAGTGCTACTCCTTCCTTGAGATAGAATCCATGATCCTGTTTGTAATTGGTGTTGACTACCTCTGTTTGTTTCGTGGTTTCGCGTGTCTTAAGCAGATAGTGAAAGTCAGTGAGTTTATACCTTTGTTAGTGAGCGTGTCTAAGGCAGATTGTGTCCTCCAACGAATTGTAATCAAGTTTATTTATGAAAGTGCAAAGTTATTTATTTACCAAGTGCAAAATATAATATGTTTTCAAAAGTAACATTATGCCGCTTCAGCTGATGAGTACCTGGCCAGCGTTCAGGCAGTAATTACGCCGCTGTTAGTTCAGCCAGGTACCAGGTACCGGACAACCATTACCCCCTATCCCTTCTATTGATATCCAGACCTCCACCACTATGCTATCAAGACTATTCCCCCCCCCCCTCCATCTATCCTCCCCGCATTATGCCTATCCTGACCTACATCTTGCCTGTTGGGGGCCCAGTTGAGGATAGGCTAGGGGTCCTCTGGGGGTCCTCTGGGGGTCGAAAGAGGGGAAGCATGAGTGAGGGGAGGGCTTCTGACTGGGGAAGTGAGCAAAGAGTTGAAATGAAGTCGATGCGTTATTCAGGAAGGTTCATGTGAACACTGAAGGGCTATATGCCTCCCTCCTGCCTCCCTCCTGCCTCCCTCCTGCCCCCTCGTGCCTCCCTCCTGCCTCCCTCCTGCCTCCCTCCTGCCCCCTCCTGCCCCCCTCCTGCCTCCCTCCTGCCTCCCTCCTGCCCCCTCCTCCCCCCCTCCTGCCTCCCACCTGCCCCCTCCTGCCCCCCTCCTGCCCCCCTCCTGCCTCCCTCCTCCCCCCTCCTGCCTCCCTCCTGCCCCCTCCTGCCTCTCTTCTGCCTGCTTCCCTCCTGCCCCCAGGTCTCCTCTTTTTTTCCGAAAGAATGTTGTTCTCTTTTTTTTGGACACATGAGACAGGACCCCCCCGGGGTCCACCAGGCTGCGTGAGACCTGACCCCCGGGGTCCACCAGGTTGGCGTGTGACCTGACCCCCTGGGTCCACCAGGTTGGCGTGTGACCTGACCCCCTGGTCCACCAGGTTGGCGTGTGACCTGACCCCGGGTCCACCAGGCTGACGTGTGACCTGACCCCCTGGGTCCACCAGGTTGGCGTGTGACCTGACCCCCGGGGTCCACCAGGCTGACGTATGACCTGACCCCCGGGGTCCACCAGGCTGGCGTGTGACCTGACCCCCGGGGTCCACCAGGTTGGCGTGTGACCTGACCCCCTGGGTCCACCAGGTTGGCGTGTGACCTGACCCCCGGGGTCCACCAGGCTGACGTGTGACCTGACCCCCGGGGTCCACCAGCTGACGTATGACCTGACCCCCGGGGTCCACCAGGCTGACGTGTGACCTGACCCCCTGGGTCCACCAGTTGGCGTGTGACCTGACCCCGGGGTCCACCAGGTTGGCGTGTGACCTGACCCCCGGGTCCACCAGGCTGACGTGTGACCTGACCCCCGGGGTCCACCAGGCTGACGTATGACCTGACGCCCGGGTCCACCAGGCTGACGTATGACCTGACCCCCGGGTCCACCAGGCTGACGTGTGACCTGACCCACGGGGTCCACCAGGCTGACGTGTGACCTGACCCACGGGGTCCACCAGGCTGACGTGTCACCTGACCCCCGGGGTCCACCAGGCTGACGTGTTACCTGACCCCCGGGGTCCACCAGGCTGACGTGTGACCTGACCCACGGGGTCCACTAGGCTGACGTGTCACCTGACCCCCGGGGTCCACCAGGCTGACGTGTCACCTGACCCCCGGGTCCACCAGGCTGGCGTGTGACCTGACCCACGGGGTCCACCAGGCTGACGTGTGTCCTGACCCCCGGGGTCCACCAGGCTGACGTGTGACCTGACCCCCGGTGATGAAAGGTTAGTCATCTCTTCACAGGATGACGACGAGAGTGTAGCGTTTAATCTCAAGATTAAGATTTTAAGAGCTGAACCGTTTTAATATATTTGAATAAGATGGAGTCACTGTTTTCATCCAAATTTTATATGGTATATCTCAACCCAATTACCCCCCCCACCCCCCCGCCTCCTCAAACCCCTATGTAATTTTGAGTTTAGGATTTGAGTTATGTGAAAGACACTTTGGAGTGGACTTGCTTTTCCATTAAAAAGCAGTTCGATTATCAACATTGGTGGGAGACAATATTTGATGTTTAAGATGTCTCAAACTCGCACTACACAGCTACTGTGTGAATTGATATTTAAATTAATTAGAGCAGCAAATGTTTATTTTGGAAATACCTGAAGAGCAGTAAATTCTTGAGTCGTGAACCTTTTATCCCTTGATGGAGTCGTCGCAGTGTGTGGGTATAGGGCATCTGAGACTGCGTGTTGAGAACTGAATACCACGTACCAGTTGGAGTTGATCGTATCTTAAGGCACTTATCAACACCAACTTGCAACACGTCATGTTCATAATCTCATCAAAAAAATTGTAATTGACATTTGAATTCCTATAAATTATGGTACATAACAGTAATATACCTTTTCTCATACCAAATGTTAGTATTCAGAAAACTACAGGTTGTGAACAGTTGTTCTATTTCCCACACTAAGATGTGAGTGCTTTGTGGATTCTCCTGTCCCCCAACCCTTGAGCGTGACATTACCCGACACAGGGCCAGATGGCAGGTCACGGATGACACAGGGCCAGATGGCACGTCACGGCTGACACAGGGCCAGATGGGAGGTCACGGATGACACAGGGCCAGATGGCAGGTCACGGCTGACACAGGGCCAGATGGCACGTCACGGCTGACACAGGGCCAGATGGCACGTCACGGCTGACACAGGGCCGGAAGGCACGTCACGGCTGACACAGGGCCAGATGGCCCGTCACGGCTGACACAGGGCCAGATGGCCCGTCACGGCTGACACATGGCCAGATGGCCCGTCACGGCTGACACAGGGCCAGATGGCCCGTCACGGCTGACACAGGGCCAGATGGCCCGTCACGGCTGACACAGGGCCAGATGGCCCGTCACGGCTGACACAGGGTCAGATGGCCCGTCACGGCTGACACAGGGCCAGATGGCCCGTCGCGGCTGACACAGGGCCACAGGAGTGCCGGTCCTGTGAACAAAGACAATCGTTTATCTCATAAAACCCATAACTATGTTTTAATTAGTGTTTCTATAATGGTAATATTTTCCAAATAAAGATCTGAATTCGCGGTTTCCTGTGAAGTAGCTTCTGATTAAAGTTATAATGGGGCTTAGTCAGGCTTAATTGGTTTTCAGGTTATTGTTTGACACTACACATGACCTGGTGGGAGTGTAAGGTAGGGCAATTATCAGAAGAAAACACTAAGTCAATACGACTACATAACACTTGGAATGGATATGAGGGATAAGGATTTAGGATATTACAAAGGGAAGGAATAGTGCCCAACCACTTGGATCGTCGGGGATTGATGGCCGATCTGCAACAAAGGGAAGGGAACTATTAGGGGAAAGCGCCAAGCCATTACGACTCTAAAGCACTGGGAATTGATCAGGATAAGGATTTGGGACGGGACGAGGGGAGGGGTTGAAATGGTGCCCAACCAGTTGGACGGTCAGGGATTGAACGCCGACCAGCAAGAAGCGAGACCGTCGGTCTACCGTCCAGCCCAAGTGATTGGGCACTACCAGATAAGAACACACACACACACACACACACACACACCACACACACACAACACACACCACACACACACACACACACACACACACACACACACACGACACGCACGAATTCATTTTCTTTAATTTCTGTAGTCGAATATCTAACAGATTTGTGGTCAATAATTGGTCACTTTTGCGATAGTTTGATAAGTTATCTGAGGAGTCATGGTGGTTTGTTGACAAACATTGTGATTCCATGTTTACATTAGCGATTTTTACAATGAGGAAGCTGACTGGAAAATCTAAAAACTTCACCATTCTGGTCATAGAAAAACTGCATATTTACAAAGATCAAACAAAAATTATTATATATCGCTACGGAAAATTTTGTGGTTGTTGTTATAACTATTTTCTGCACTTAAGTAATTTCCTTATTTGCAGGTGGCGAGGAAAAATGGTACAAGAGAAGAGTGATCAACTGATCCGGGCATCAGATCAAGGTCCACCTCGAGGTCACACACCCTGGTCCACCTCGAGGTCACACATCCTGGTCTACCTGGAGGTCACACATCCTCGTCCACCTGGAGGTCACACACCCTGGTCCACCTGGAGGTCACACATCCTGGTCCACTTCGAGGTCACACATCTGGTCCACCTCGAGGTCACACATCCTGGTCCACCTGGAGGTCACACATCCTGGTCCACCTGGAGGTCACACATCCTGGTCCACCTGAGGTCACACATCCTGGTCCACCTGGAGGTCACACATCCTCGTCCACCTGGAGGTCACACATCCTGGTCCACCTGGAGGTCACACACCCTGGTCCACCTGGAGGTCACACATCCTGGTCCACTTCGAGGTCACACATCCTGGTCCACCTCGAGGTCACACATCCTGGTCCACCTGGAGGTCACACATCCTGGTCCACCTGGAGGTCACACATCCTGGTCCACCTGGTCACACATCTGGTCCACCTGGTCACACATCCTGGTTCACCTGGAGGTCACACATCCTGGTCCACCTCGAGGTCACACATCCTGGTCCACCTGGAGGTCACACATCCTGGTCCACCTGGAGGTGACACATCCTCGTCCACCTGGAGGTCACACATCCTGGTCCCTTCGAGGTCACACATCCTGGTCCACCTCGAGGTCACACATCCTGGTCCACCTGGAGGTCACACATCATGGTCCACCTGGAGGTCACACATCCTGGTCCACCTGGAGGTCCCACATCCTGGTTCACCTGGAGGTCACACATCCTGGTCCACCTGGAGGTCACACATCCTGGTCCACCTGGAGGTCACACATCCTGGTCCACCTGGAGGTCACACATCCTGGTCCACCTGGAGGTCACACATCCTGGTCCACCTGGAGGTCACACATCTTGCTCCACCTGGAGGTCACACATCCTGGTCCACCTGGAGATCACACATCCTGGTCCACCTGGAGGTCACACATCAGGAGTATAAGGAGATTATATGACCTCTTCTACTTCCCAGGGTCGACCACCCGTGTGACAGGATCCAACAGGCTGTTGCTTGGAGCGGCCCGCCAACCCACGTATCCACTACAACCCGGTTGGTCCAGCTCTTCTTGCAGAAAACTTACGTTTCTTAAACACGTCCACGTTTGTCCTTGCGATATTTCCAATGTGTTTGTTGGTAGGATAGTCGACGATCTGTCGGCGATCTCAGATGGTTCTGTTCTGCCTTTCCTTACGTGTCGTTCCCTCCAGAATGTTGTTATTTTACTGTGCAAATTTGGAACCTGGCCTTCCAGTACATTTTGTTTATATATTATGCTATTCCTTTCTCGTCTCCAATTTTGAGAGTACATTTAAGAGCTTTGATATGGTCTCTATAATTTAGGTACTCTGTAATGCTGCTGCATTCAGAGCATGTTCTCTGTATTCCCATGCCTAATCACTTGGGCTGGACGGTAGAGCGACGGTCTCGCTTCATGCAGGTCAGCGTTCTATCCCCGACCGTCCAAGTGGTTGGGCCCCATTCCTTCCCCCCCCCCCCGTCCGATCCCAAATCCTTATTCTGAGCCCCTTCTATGTACTATATAGTCGTAATGGCTTGGCGCATTCTCCTGATCGTCCCCGTCCATTCTCTGTATTCCAATATTTCAGAAATAGCTCTCGCTCTCAGAGGGCAAATGAGTAGCGAGCAGTACTCAGGGGAGGAACAACAAAATATTTAAATATCAGGATCATTCTGGGTGAAATTTTATCATAATCCACACTGTCCTGTGTGGATTATGTCATCCTGTGTGGATGAAAATATGTCATCAGTCATCCTGACTGATGACATATTTTCTTTTTATCATCATCGAATGTTATGTCGTCACACATCATTATTCTGATATCCTTTATATGTGGTTTTCCTTGAGTCTTGAAGAGATCTAATTGTGTTTTCTACTCTGTATCTCGTTTAATATTTTTTTACCATTCCTAAGTATCTGCAATTTATCTCTGTTAATCTGTTAATCGCCACGTAATTTTCTGTTGCCCAATCACAGTAGGTTTTGAATGTCTTACTACTGAAGTCATAGTCATGCTGATATTTGTATTATCTGCAACAGATGACTCGAATCTCTGATTTGCATTGTTGTCTATATCTCTTACGATACTGAGAAAAGCAGTACTCACCTAGTTGTGCTTGCGGGGGTTGAGCTCTGGCTCTTTGGTCACTAGCAGTGGTGCAAGGACTATGCCCTCGGGTACAGTGGTGCAAGGACGGGTACAGGACCCTGTGCAAGGACTATGCCCTGGGGTAAGGACTATGCTGGTGGTGTAAGGACTATGCCCTGGGGTACAGTGAAGCAAGGACTATGCCCTGGTGTACAGTGGTGCAAGGATTATGACCCTGGGTACAGTGGTGCAAGGACATGGACTTTCAAAAGGAGGAGCATAGAGAAAGTATTGAACTTGATGCCAGACTCACTTGCATACCAGAATTACAGATACAAATAAACACCAAAAAGGAACTACAACTACGACAGGCAACTGCCCCACAACAATCAGCACTGGTCAGAACACACTCAATATGTCCACGCATAATGGGCTTGCCGAAAAAGTCTCTCAGTCAAACTATCATTAATAGAGTAACCTCATTCATCTTTGCCAACATACAAGGACTAAAAAACATGAACAAACAACAAAGTACAATTCATAAATGGCCTCCACACGGAGTCGAATGCAGTATTTGGAGCTTTCACAGAAACCCATGCAGGGGAATTCTTGTTCAGTGAGATCTGGATTCCAGAATATAATCTATACAGGTGTGATATGATAATTAGGTCACATGGAGGAGTGGGTCTGTATATTAGGGAAGACCTTGTATACTCGGAGCTCCTTAACGTTGCAAATGAGGTGGTGGAGGTACTGGGATTAAAAATAGAGAAAATAAATTTAGTGATTATTCTTATATACAAACCGCCAGATGCAACGGCCGAGGAATTCACAGAACAGATAAACAAAATAGAGAATAGCCTTGATGATTTGGAGAACCCGATGCCTGATATTATCTTCCTAGGTGATTTCAACTTGCCTAGTCTCAGCTGGAGAATAGCAAATAATAATAATATACCAGGAAATCTAACCGGGACATAACCAACCACAGATTAGAAAACTGCTTAGATTCTGTGATAAATTTTCACTCAATCAGCAGATATCGGAGCCAACGAGAAATTAAAATATTCTAGATCTGATCTTTACAAGCAATGAAGACATAATCAGGGATATTACGATATCAGATACCACATACTCAGATCACAAGCTCATTGAAGAGCAAACTACCATCAATACTCAGAATAGACCTAAAACGTTGATCAAGCGAGAGGGGTTATTCAGTGAATTCATTTTTAATAATGAAAGACTGGGAGAAAATAAACATGGAACTTACAAACATTCCACGGGAATCAGTTCTAAGTAATAAGAATCCTACAGATGGAATTGAAAAACTGATTTCGGAAGCATATAAAGTCTGTCTGAAACATGTTCCTTTGAGGAAAGCCAGAAAAATTTCCAACGTAGAAAGAGAACGCAGACGACACTATAAAAGAAGGAAAAAAATAACGGAAATGCCCAAGCAGACACGACTTTCCCGTCAAAGAAGGAATAATTTAAATAGGGAGATTGAAGACAACGAGCGGAAATTTAAACACTCATATCAGACTGAAGAAAGACAGTTAGAACAGAAAGCAATTCAGGAAATAAAGAAAAATCCAAAATACTTCTTCACATATGCGAAATCAAAAGCAAAAACCACTGCCAGTATTGGACCTATTTGTGCGAGTGAAGGTTCATACATGGAGGATAACGAAGAAATTAGTGAAATCCTAAAAAAACAGTATGAGGACATGTTTAGCACTCCAATAAACAACATGAAAGTGGAAGATCCAGACAATTTTTTTTATGCGTGATATCCAAACCCCTGTAAATATAACTTATATCAACAAGAGCGTACCAGGTTTTGAAAGAGAAATTGAAAACATGCCCATGCACTCAGTTCCGGAACCAGATTCATGGAGTTCAATAATTATAAAGAAATAAAAGGTGCCAGTAGCACAGGCACTCAGTATAGTGTGGAGGAAGAGCTTGGACACGAGGGAGACACCAGATGCACTTAAAAACTAGCAGACATAGCCCCTATACACAAGGGAGGGAGCAAAGCATTGGGAAAGAATTATAGACCAGTTGCACTAACGTTGCACATAATACAAGTATTTGAGAGAGTGATTAGGAATCAGGTCACCAATTTCATGGAGACCAATTACCTCTACATCCCAGGCCAACATGGATTTCGAGCGGGAAGATCGTGTCTCTCACAGCTACTTGATCACTACGACAAAGTCACTGAGGCATTAGAAGAAAAAAACAGAATGCTGATGTGGTATACACGGACTTCGCAAAGGCTTTCGATAAATGTGACCATGGCGTGATAGCACACAAAATGAAGTCAATGGGAATAACCGGTAAAGTAGGACGCTGGATACTCAGTTTTCTGTCAAACAGGACGCATCGAGTAATAACGAATCATAAAAATCGGGTTCAAGCGCAATTAAAAGCTCTGTACAGCAGGGAACAGTCCTTGCACCACTGCTTTTCCTTATTCTCTTATCAGATATAGACAAAAATACAATTAACAGCTTCGTATCATCCTTTGCAGATGACACCAAAATCAGCATGAAAATTACCTCGGCAGAAGACATTGAAAAACTTAAAGCAGATATTAATAAAGTTTCGACCGGGCAACAAAAAATAACATGATGTTTAACAGTGATAAATTCCTGGTACTAGTTACGGTAAAAATGAAGACCTTAAACATAATATAGAGTATTAAACACAATCAAATGTGCCCATAGTAGGAAAACAGCATGTAAAGGATTTGGGAATAATGATGTCTGAAGACCTAACGTTTAGGGAGCATAACCAAGCAAATATTGCGTCATCCAGAAAAATGATCGGATGTATTACGAGAACTTTCAAATCCAGGGATCCCATCACAATGGTTGTATTATACAAATCACTTGTACTGTTCCGTCTTGAATACTGCTCAGTACTCACTTCCCCCTTCAGAGCAGGAGAGATTGCTGAAATAGTGGGAATACAGAGAACATATTCGGCATACATCTTGAGGTTATCTTGAGATGATTTCGGGGCATTGGTGTCCCCGCAGCCCGGTCCTCGACCAGGCCTCCACCCCCAGGAAGCAGCCCGTGACAGCTGACTAACACCCAGGTATCTACTTTACTGCTAGGTAACAGGAGCATAGAGTGAAAGAAACTCTGCCCATTGTTTCTCGCCGGCGCCCGGGATCGAACCCGGGACCACAGGATCACAAGTCCAGCTTGCTGTCCGCTCGGCCGACCGGCTCCCATAGCGACATAGACGCAATAAAGCACCTAAATTATTGGGATCGTCTCAAAGCTCTCCAAATGTACTCACTAGAAAGATGACGAAAGAGATATTAAATAATATACACCTGGAAGATACTGGAGGGCCAAGTACCAAATCTACACAGTAAAATAACAACGTACTGGAGTGAACGATATGGAAGAAAATGCAGAATAGAACCAGTGACGAGCAGGGGTGCCATAGGCACAATTAGAGAACACTGTATAAACATCAGAGGTCCACAGATGTTCAACATCCTCCCAGCGAGCATAAGAAATATTGCCGGAACAACCGTGGACATCTTCAAGAGAAAACTAGATCATTTTCTCCAAGGAGTGACGGACCAACCGGGCTGTGGTGGATATGTGGGCCTGAGGGCCGCTCCTAGCAATAGTCTGGTGAACCAAACTTACAAATCAAGCCTGGCCTCGAGCCGGGCTTGGGGAATTGAAGAACTCCCAGAACCCCATCAGCCAGGTATCAACCAGGAATATGCCCCTGGGGTACAGTGGTGCAAGGGCTATGCCCTGGGGTACAGCTGGGGTTCAGTGGTGCAAGGACTATGCCTTGGGGTACAGTGGTGCAAGAACTATGCCCTGGGGTACAGTGGTGCAAGGACTATGCCTTGGGGTACAGTGGTGCAAGGAATATGCCCTGGGATACAATGGTACAAGGACTATGCCCTGGGCTACAAAGCTTTTCACTGTGCTTGGACTTTATTTTGTTTAACTGACTTTTCCTCTTTGTGTTCTGTCTGAGAGGAAATTGAATATCCATCGCCCCACATTACCTGTTATTCCCACTGATCTCATTTTACGGGATATCGCTCCTGGGTCACATTTATGTCACATTGGTCGCAAATACCTCTGAAAAGTTCTTGAATATATGTGTATTTACTTTTTATTTTAATGCTTTTGTAATTTTGTCATGGTAGCTGAGTAATTGCGAAATAAATTATATTCCTTCTTTAAATCCATGTTGACCCAGGTTGTGTAATTCATTGTTCTCCATTAAACTATAGATATGATTCCTATCCATTCTTTTAAAAACTTTATTTATGTTAGATGTTCGAGCGACTAGTCAATATTTATTAGCCAGGGCTTTGCTTTTTTTCCTTGTGTAGTGGGAGTTGTATCTGTTGATTTAAGTGTTTCTTTTATTTCATCTGTATTCAAGCATTTTCTTTATATAAATTTATAATCTTTTTCTCGTTATAAATTTAAAATTCCAGGAGTATATGGGCATGTTGTAAAGTTCTCTCTCGCGGTGTCCTGTACTGGTGTTAGTATCAGATACAGTGGCAGAGTTTTGGATATGGTTTATAAAGGATGTATCCGGATCTTCAACGTTCATGTTGTTCATGGGGCGTTAAACATGTCCTCATACCAGTCTTCTAGGATTTCACAAATTTAAATTGTCGTCATCTGCGTATGAGCTTTTAATTGTAAGTTTGTTGTTGTTGTTAAAGATTCGCTACCTGGAACAAGAAGTTCCAAGTAGCACGGGCTATGGTGAGCCCGTAAGGCAGTTAATAATTGTAAGTAAAAGTTCAATACTTGCAATTTTTGCAATTTTTTTATTTTGATTTTGCAATGTGAAAAATATATTTTGGATATATTTTCATTTTTTATAACTTTCAGTTCCAGTTATATTTTGTTCTCCTGATATGATCGCTTCAACTTTTGCTCTGCTTCCTCAAATTCCCTTTTTGTGTCTTATTTTCTTCGTTGGGATATTCGTGTCTGCTTAAGCATTGCAGTAAATATTTTCCCTTCTTCTGCGAAGTTGTCCGCATCACCTTCAGGAGCCTCGTTTTGATCATCCACAACTGAACATATTTCAAGCAGATTTTGTACGCTTCGGCCGTCAAGAGTTCTATTCCTTGCAAGGCAGTTAAGTTGCTTTCCCATGTTCCCCTTAAGATGGTAGTTGGCAAGTTTTATGTAAAGTTTTCCACAGTTAATCCTATTATTGCTAAAATTTAGTTTATTGAGCAGTCGTTTCCACTTCTTATTGTTTTTGAACATATTACGATTATTAATGTTAGTTTGAACTTCAATAGGATTATGATCCGAGTGTATGAAGAATTTCAGATTTTGTTCCCGATTATTTCATCATTGTTTGTGAAAATCAGATCAACAGTATGTTCGTTTCTAGTTGGCAATGTTATATGCTGGCTGAGCAAAATTTTGTCCCAGAAAATATATACATCTCTATTCTGATATTTGGTACTTTCCAGGTTAATTTCCGGTTATAATGTTAATTTTCGTTATTCTCCGTCTTAAACTGGGTAGATTCAAGTCTCCAATGGAAGATAATATCTGGCACTGGATTTTCGAGAGCATGTCAGCATCTGTCTATTTTGTTTATCTACTCTGAGAATTCCTCAACAGTTGCATCTGGCTGTTCTTCTCGAGAACTCATACGTGGTCCAGTGCAGTACCCAGCACCATGGTCCAGTGCAATACGCAGCACCGTGGTCCAGTGCAGTACCCAGCACCGTGGTCCAGTGCAGTACCCAGCACCGTGGTCCAGTGCAGTAACCAGCACCGTGGTCCAGTGCAGTAACCAGCACCGTGGTCCAGTGCATTACCCAGCACCGTGGTCCAGTGCAGTACCCAGCACCGTGGTCCAGTGCAGTACCCAGCACCGTGGTCCAGTGCAGTACCCAGCACCGTGGTTCAGTGTAGTACCCAGCACCGTGGTCCAGTGCAGTACCCAGCACCGTGGTCCAGTGTAGTACTCAGCACCGTGGTCCAGTGTAGTACCCAGCACCGTGGTCCAGTGTAGTACCCAGCACCGTGGTCCAGTGTAGTACCCAGCACCGTGGTCCAGTGCAGTACCCAGCACCGTGGTCCAGTGCAGTACCAAACACCGTTGTCCAGTGCAGTACCAAACACCGTGGTCCAGTGCAGTACCAAGCACCGTGGCCCAGTGCAGTACCCAGCACCGTGGCCCAGTGCAGTACCCAGCACCGTGGTCCAGTGCAGTACCAAACACTCTGGCCCAGTGCAGTTCCAAACACCGTGGGCCGCCTCGAAATCAGACACCTCGGTTCATTTCGTGAACAAACATCTTGGTCCATCTCAGTATCCAACACTGTGGTTCATATCGAATTCAAACATCCTGGTCCACCTCGACAAGACACCTGCTGGTCCACCTCGACAAAAATCTTCCTGGTCCACCTCGACAAGATACTTCCTGGTCCACCTCGACAAGACACCTGCTGGTCCACCTCGACAAGACACCTGCTGGTCCACCTCGACAAGACACCTGCTGGTCCACCTCGACAAGACACCTGCTGGTCCACCTCGACAAGTCACCTGCTGGTCCACCTCGACAAGACACCTGCTGGTCCACCTCGACAAGACACCTGCTGGTCCACCTCGACAAGTCACCTGCTGGTCCACCTCGACAAGTCACCTGCTGGTCTACCTCGACAAGACACCTTCTGGTCCACCTCGACAAGTCACCTGCTGGTCTACCTCGACAAGACACCTTCTGGTCCACCTCGACAAGTCACCTGCTGGTCTACCTCGACAAGACACCTTCTGGTCCACCACTAGAACAAACATTATGGATAAGCAATCTCCGGAGCTACAGAGCCCGGGCTGTTAGACGGCCGAGCCCGACGTATGCAGATTGACGCCTGCATATGTTGGGCTGTTAAGATTCTTATTCATCAATGAACAAAAAACTAACCAGTGGAAGAATGATTATTCACAGTACCTTCGCTTTCTGAACTACTGGTATTTGGGTACTAAGGCTCGGTACGGTCAGTTATTAAATCCTTGGGTACTGATCACATAACCATCAAGTTATGTGACAAGTTTCGTTTACATATTCGGCCGATGTATCATCAACAACGAGACTGACTCTAAAGAATTGTTATCTTTCCAGAACCTGCATTTCCCCGCTGATCCAATCCAGCTCAGCTTCCATGGTGTACCCTGGAAAAACAATGGCTATAAGCTCATGACCACCCATGCAAGAATCGAGCTTTCTAAGTAAATGCAATATAGAATATGGAATCAGCTTATAGACGGGTGGGGGAAGAGCCAAGCCCCGCTCCACTAGAAGGCACTGACCACTTGTGAACAAGATCGGATATGTCGAGACCCCTTCCTCTCCCCCACCTCCCACGATTCTTTTTCCGAATTAAACCTTTTGATGACATCTGCTCGTATGCCCGGTGGTCAAAGGATTATCGGCCAGGAGGGAAGGAAGGGAGGGAGAGGACGTGGAGGCGAGCATCCACTGGAGTCACACAGGAGGGGGGGAAGGCTTTTTCTCCTCTGTGTGAACCTTTCCTTCAAACAAATATTTTCCTTCCAATATGACACCCTTGATAATCTCCCTAGGGAGGCCCGGCCAGGGAGCGGCCCCCAGCCGGCTTGTGAGCAGCCTGATCTCCACTTTTATCCCGATAGTTTCAGGTGTATTGAGAAAAGGTCTGTTGATTCTCCCTCCGTTGTCTAGTGGTGTGTGTGATACCCCGTTGTTGCTCGCAGCTTCCCTCTCTTCTTCTGTTGCCTGGTGCTGCCTATGGTAAGTCTCATCCATATGGTTTAGTTCCTTGTTCCATGTCCCCTTCTCTGATGTCTGTTGTCTGGTGTCCCCTTCTCTGATGTCTGTTGTCTGATGTCCCCTCTCTCACGTCTGTTGTGTGATGTCCCCTCTCTGACGTCTGTTGTCTGATGTCCCCTCTCTGATGTCTGTTGTCTGATGTCCCCTCTCTGACGTCTGCTGTCTGATGTCCCCTCTCTGAAGCCTGATGTCTGATGTCCCCTCTCTGATGTGTGTTGTCTTATGTCCCCCTCTCTGACGTCTGTTGTCTGATGTCCCTTCTCTGACGTCTGTTGTCTGATGTCCTCTCATTGACGTCTGTTGTCTGATGTCCTCTCATTGACGTCTGTTGTCTGATGTCTCTTTCTTTTACCTGTTCACTGATTGTATTCTGTTATATGCTAATGGAGGTTCCCTTCCTCATATCTGTTGCCGAATGTTTTCTCCCTGATACCTGATTTCTACCTCTGATACATGCTGTTCGATTTTTGCTACTTAATACATATTGTCTGACGCCTACTCCATGATACTTGTTGCCTGATACATGTATATGTATATGCAATATACAATATATATATATATATATATATATATATATATATATATATATAATATATATATATGCAAACAAGCCTGAATGGTCCCCAGGACTAGATACAACTGAAAACTCACACCCCAGAAGTGACTCGAACCCATACTCCCAGGAGCAACGCAACTGGTATGTACAGGGACGCCTTAAACCACTTGACCATCACGACCGGACATAAGGAAGTGATAGCGGAGGCTATATGAACCACTTCCCCGCCGGCACTCGGATGGTAATCTTGGGCATAGCATTTTATCAAATCACCTCATTTTTTTTTTGGGGGGGGGGGGCAACACGTGAGAACACAAATGCAAACAAGCCTTTCAGTTGTATCTAGTCCTGGGGACCATTCAGGCTTGTTTGCATTTGTGTTCCTCACGTGTTGCCCCCCAAAAAAGAGGTGATTTGATAAAATGCTATGCCCAAGATTACCATCCGAGTGCCGGCGGGGAAGTGGTTCATATAGCCTCGGCTATCACTTCCTTATGTCCGGTCGTGATGGTCAAGTGGTTTAAGGCGTCCCTGTACATACAGTTGCATTGCTCCTGGGAGTATGGGTTCGAGTCACTTCTGGGGTGTGAGTTTTCAGTTTATATATATATATATATCTATATATATATATATATATATATATATATCTAATATATATAATATATATATGCAATATATGCAATATGCAATATACAATATATTTGTATGATATGTATATGCAACAAAACAGTTTGCAATCAAGTAAAACGTGCTTGTCTTGGAAGCTAGACGTAGATATATAAGAATACTTAGCAAGAGGGTAATATATAAATGTTGTGGATTTCCTTCTCACATGGGCCTGCAGGAACATGACAAAGTTGACGACCTTGCTAAGGCTGCAGTAATAAAGACAGTATTGAACGTAATCTTGAGTTATCAAATAGGTCCTTAAGAGTGTCATTAGACGAGAACTCCTGATGGATTTGAAGAAAGTAGAACAGTGTGCACAGCTGGAACTAACAGGTCCCTTGTTCATCACATGAAATGTGTGAAGTAGTAAAACATTTGTGTATGGTGCAAGTAAACAAAGTCAGTAGACTAACAGATGTTGTCGCAGCTCGTGTAAGACTTGGCTACAAGTATCACTGGCAGTTCGGCTTGTATAGGGATCAGATGAAGTAAAGTGTAAAGTGTGTGGACAAAGACTGGGACACACACTCGAACACTATATCTTGGATTGTAGTAAAATTGAGCCTTTTTGAGATAAATTTAAGCTCACTCTGTATGATATGGCAAAGCTATCTTATTACCATGGAAAAATTACCTGAATCCTTGCACTGTATCCACATTTCGCTTCCAGTAGATGAACGACATATGAGATTCAGAANACCGCCACTAGTTACTCCACCGCCACTAGTTACTCCACCGCCACTAGTTACTCCACCGCCACTAGTTACTCCCTCGCCACTAGTTACTCCACCGCCACTAGTTACTCCACCGCCACTAGTTACTCCCTCGCCACTAGTTACTCCACCGCCACTAGTTACTCCACCGCCACTAGTTACTCCACCGCCACTAGTTACTCCCTCGTCACTAGTTACTCCACCGCCACTAGTTACTCCACCGCCACTAGTTACTCCCTCGTCACTAGTTACTCCACCGCCACTAGTTACTCCACCGCCACTAGTTACTCCACCGCCACTAGTACTACTCCCTCGCCACTAGTTACTCCACCGCCACTAGTTACTCCACCGCCACTAGTTACTCCCTCGCCACTAGTTACTCCACCGCCACTAGTTACTCCACCGCCACTAGTTACTCCACCGCCACTAGTTACTCCCTCGCCACTAGTTACTCCACCGCCACTAGTTACTCCCTCGCCACTAGTTACTCCACCGCCACTAGTTACAATCAATCAAATGAAATCCAAAGCTTTGTTCATAAATTGGTATACACTTATAATTGGGAATGTTGACATATAAAGAATTACAGTACATTAAAGGGTCACAATAACATCACACTATGTAAACAATGTCGTTCGCGAATTCACACCCATATTCGATATAACTTACACAAACCAGGAAAACACCTGCTTCCCCGACGGAAGTTTAGCGATCTAAATCAAATTGCCATTTTACAATAACGTGAAAATATTTACTATGGGAATGGTGAGACATATTTTGAAAACAAAGTGAGGCTTACCATTAGACTTGGTAAGGTGGATATTGGTATGCTTTATATTTACACAAAATCAGGGTGAACAGCAAACCTAATTATACCATGATGTTAGTGAAATTTGTTCACACTCAACACTGTGTTGCAGCATATTGAGGAAAGTCCAAGATCAAAATCACTAAAAACACACTCATGGGCTCAAACAATAGAGATCCGACTTCAATAGGACTTCAATAGGACTTCTATAGGCCTGTCAGTAAACCGTTGCTTAGTGATAGCTCTTCATAGTTCCAGTTCTCCAGGCAGGACACTCTCTGCTTTTTCTAGCTGATTGTTATTTTATTTTATCCTGTTTACCAGCTTATAACATTATATATGTCACTCATTCTTAGGTTGTATTTCGTAACAATTAATTGTTTTTCTGGAAAAGTTAAAGTGCCCAAGAATAAGCGAGTACCTAAACGGAGGTAATTGGTTTGCTGGATGGATGATTCCTTCTAGATCAAATGATATAATTCTTCTGTGAATCAGGAGGGAGACTGCCGGGAGTGACAGGATGGACACCGAAGATCAAGAATATTTCCTCTACACACTATTATGTTTTCCATAGTGAACATTTGTTTAGCTCCCATTGTTCACATCCATACAGGCTTGGACATGGCCTCCAGTACCATCGTGGCCGAGTCGGTTAAGGCTAAGTGTCTGGGAACCACCAGAATGCGGGTTCAAGCCACTCCATTACCTCAAAAAAAATTAATTGACAATGAAATTACTTTCGACCAGGTATTAAGATCACGAAGTTCACAAATGATCTTTAGAAGATCAAATGAAGTTTGGATCTTTAGATATGTAATAGTATCAGAAAAATTGTCAAGTGAGGCTCTTTGAGGCTATAATATGCCCCAAATGCTTTTCAGACTACTTTACTGGCGTTGTTCTCCTTAGTAATGTTATTTTGGTATAAAACGAGCTCTGTCAGTTAATAGCATGTATAACACATCTGACAAATGACAGGATTAAGTGTTAATATTCAGCATTGTATCCTAAATATATTAATCAAAATTTCCATTGTCTCTTTGGACGGGGCTAACAGAACAAGATCATCATCATGACAGAAATCAGTGGCCTTAGTACGGCTAAGGCCACTTAGTCCTGGCTAAGTGCGGTTGCAGCTCTATGGCTGAAGGTGGCCAGATCTATTGGCTAGAGCTACTCTACTGGTTCTACTGGCTGTTTTGAACAAATTCAACAATGGAGCAAGCTAGATATCAAACAATAAAGAACTAATAACAGCACTTAGTTTGACCCCATTTTTAGCGAGAATTTTTCATACAGGACATTACTTAATTTCATAGCTAATTTGCATACCCAATACGAACAAACATAAGAATCAAGCGACGACAGGACATGCTTCTCTGATAAGTCTCTGAAACGTCTGGTGTGTTCAATTTAAAATCTTTGGAAGTATCAAGAAACCGAGCAGAGGTTTTCCCGTGAGGGGAAAAGCATAGTTTCTATACAGCAAAAGTTTCAAAATATATACTATGCTGTATAGTTTCAAAAGCATTGAAACTATACAGCATAGTTTCCGCCCCCGCAAAACTACTGAGCATGGGTGAGTAACCAGCATTGTATGCAAATTCAGACTCACAGGTGTATAGTTCGTCGGCTAGAAAATCAATGAGTATAGAATTAAACACTTTGTTTAACACTGAGTTTAGGGCAAAAGCTCTGGAGTTATCAGGGGGAGGACAAGAAAGTTCGGCAATTCTTTGGGAAGAGAATAAGTGCAGAGGTGTTTGTTAATGGCGATGGACCATGGGATGAGAAAGCCTGTAAGATATACAGATAAACACACAGTCTTGGCCTTCCATGTTCAAGGTTGTCAGAGTGTATGTTACAGAGCCTATCATAACTCCCATTTGTTTAGCCTTCTATCTTCGCTCCTCCACTCAACCTCCCACAGTATAACTCCATAACTACCACAGTATAACTCACCCTCTCCCACATACAACCTCTGGCAGTATAACTCCATCAACACACAACCTCCCACAGTATAACTCCATCACTCCTACACACACAACCTCCCACAGTATAACCCCATCAACACACAACCTCCCACAGTATAACTCCAACACACAACCTCCCACAGTATAACCCCATCAACACACAACCTTCCACAGTATAACACCATCAACACACAACCTCCCACAGTATAACCCCATCAACACACAACCTCCCACAGTATAACTCCATCAACACACAACCTCCCACAGTATAACTCCATCAACACACAACCTCCCACAGTATAACCCCATCAACACACAACCTCCCACAGTATAACCCCATCAACACACAACCTCCCACAGTATAACCCCATCAACACACAACCTCCCACAGTATAACCCCATCAACAAACAACCTCCCACAGTATAACCACTAACATCCTGTGAAAATCCTGTAAAGTATATCCCCTCCGTTGACCCCCAAGATTAAACTTGCATTTCTTCTCTCACCTTAAGCGATATCTCTGTTTCCCCTCTTCCAGCCTGAACACTTCCCCTCACTACTTGTCATACAAGATTAAACTTCTAGTTCTGGTAAAACTTCTAGTGCTGACATCTTAGAATGACGTTAATGATGCCCTTAATGTCAACTGGAAATTTCACTATTTAAATAATTCTGTTATCGAGACCGATTTAAATTTTCTGGGATTAAAAGAAAGTTTGTGTTATGTGTTTTAATATTTGTGTTATTTATGTTATCCGATCCAGGTAATCTCTGTGTAGGTTCTTGAATATAAGTTAAACTCTTAAACCCTTTTTTGTGTTATCTAAAGCCAGTTTAGGGAATTTCTGATAAAGAAAATCGGTAATAACCGAGCCTCTTCCTTTTATATTATCTTGAGGCAGTGACATCAATCCTTCAGACAAGGGTTTGTGGGAGTGGGAGTAGTGGGAGTAACAACAAGCACTGCATACTGTTATGTACAATATTCTAAAGTAAATCTTCAATATCTTGGAGATTACTGAGAATTCTCGTAACTCCCAACCTTTGCCTTTCGTAGTTTCCAAAGCCAATCTTTAAAAAAAAAATCCTTGAGATTACTGGAAATCCAAAATACTCTAAGCTCCCCCTACCACCACCACCACCACCAGCCGTATTCTAAAGTCAATCTTTAGGCGTGTCCTCACGTTCCCACCCTTGCATAAATCCAGTTCTCTCTTCTCCTGTAACACTCTCCGCCCTCTGTATCAATACCCCTACCATAAGCCTGCCCTCCAGTACTCGCCTCACTAACTCCTCTACGGTTCAGGCGCCAGCTCTTTACACATCTGCCTTTTGTATTATGGTACGAGTGTTGCATGCGCTCAATCTCCTGGAACTCATCCCTGATGAGTTTATGCTGCCTCAATTTCTTCCCTTGCTCACTTTCAAGGAGAGAGAGAGAGTGCTTGAACTGTGTTTTATTGGGGTTTTAATTCTGTCATTCTTCACTTACTATTTTATTTCTGGTTTTCTTGCTGTTTTCTTTCTCGTTCTCTCGTTGTTCTATCTTTCGTTATCTCGATGTTCTGAATTTCGTTCTTTTACTCTTCTATCTCTTGTTCTTTCGCTGATCTATCTCTCGTTATCTCGATGTTCTATCGTTATCTTGATGTTCAATCTCTCGGTCTGACACTTCTTTCTCTCATTCTTTTTCTTTACCTCTGTCACGTTACGGTGGCGCTGTGTCCTGTACGATACATTACCGTAATCCCAATGTATTTACCAATGCTTTTATCTTAAGAATTAGATATTTATTACAATATTATTTATATATTTTACTATGCGATTCAACTTTACTGAGGAATTCCAGTCAAGTTGGAATAAAGCCGCTTTTAGCATCTTTTAGCATCTTTTTTAGGGGAGCCGGTCGGCCGAGCGGACAGCACGCGGGACTTGTGATCCTGTGGTCCCGGGTTCGATCCCGGGCGCCGGCGAGAAACAATGGGCAAAAGTTTCTTTCACCCTATGCCCCTGTTACCTAGCAGTAAAATAGGTACCTGGGTGTTAGTCAGCTGTCACGGGCTGCTTCCTGGGGGTGGAGGCCTGGTCGAGGACCGGGCCGCGGGGACACTAAAGCCCCGAAATCATCTCAAGATAACCTCAAGAAGATCTTGGGCTCAGGGTCATCACATTGAAGTTAAGGACACTATCTGCTCCAGTTACACGTGTTGATCTTTCCTGAATTACTGTAGTAAGATAGTACACACAGAGATCACAATAGCGCGATATATCAAATGAACAAATCCTCAAGGGCCGAGATGAGCGTTCGAACCTACGTGCGGGATGATCGTCAGGGCAAGTAGCACTCTAGGTTGCAATTCTTTTTTACCATGTCGTGGCGCAGTCGACTAAGGTGCGTCTGGGAACATCCCGGACGTAAGTTCGAACCCTCATCACGGCCCTTGTAGATTTGTTCATTAGTAAGATAGTGCTACTCCTTCCTTGAGATAGAATCCATGATCCTGTTTGTAATTGGTGTTGACTACCTCTGTTTGTTTCGTGGTTTCGCGTGTCTTAAACAGATAGTGAAAGTCAGTGAGTTTATACCTTTGTTAGTGAGCGTGTCTAAGGCAGATTGTGTCCTCCAACGAATTGTAATCAAGTTTATTTATGAAAGTGCAAAGTTATTTATTTACCAAGTGCAAAATATAATATGTTTTCAAAAGTAACATTATGCCGCTTCAGCTGATGAGTACCTGGCCAGCGTTCAGGCAGTAATTACGCCGCTTTTAGTTCAGCCAGGTACCAGGTACCGGACAACCATTACCCCCTATCCCTTCTATTGATATCCAGACCTCCACCACTATGCCTATCAAGACTATTCCCCCCCCCCCCTCCATCTATCCTCCCCGCATTATGCCTATCCTGACCTACATCTTGCCTGTTGGGGGGCCCAGTTGAGGATAGGCTAGGGGTCCTCTGGGGGTCCTCTGGGGGTCGAAAGAGGGGAAGCATGAGTGAGGGGAGGGCTTCTGACTGGGGAAGTGAGCAAAGAGTTGAAATGAAGTCGATGCGTTATTCAGGAAGGTTCATGTGAACACTGAAGGGCTATATGCCTCCCTCCTGCCTCCCTCCTGCCTCCCTCCTGCCCCCCTCCTGCCTACCTCCTGCCTCCCTTCTACCTCCCTCCTGCCTCCCTCCTGCCCCCCTCCTGCCTCTCTTCTGCCTGCCTCCCTCCTGCCCCCAGGTCTCCTCTTTTTTTTCCGAAAGAATGTTGTTCTCTTTTTTTGGACACATGAGACAGGACCCCCCCGGGGTCCACCAGGCTGACGTGTGACCTGACTCCCGGGGTACACCAGGCTGACGTGTGACCTGACTCCCGGGGTACACCAGGCTGACGTGTGACCTGACTCCCGGGGTCCACCAGGCTGACGTGTGACCTGACCCCCTGGGGTCCACCAGGCTGACGTGTGACCTGACCCACGGGGTCCACCAGGCTGACGTGTGACCTAACCCACGGGGTCCACCAGGCTGACGTGTGACCTGACTCCCGGGGTCCACCAGGCTGACGTGTGACCTGACTCCCGGGGTCCACCAGGCTGACGTATGACCTGACCCCCGGGGTCCACCAGGCTGACGTGTGACCTGACCCCCGGGGTCCACCAGGCTGACGTGTGACCTGACTCCCGGGGTCCACCAGGCTGACGTGTGACCTGACCCCCGGGGTCCACCAGGCTGGCGTGTGACCTGACCCCCGGTGATGAAAGGTTAGTCATCTCTTCACAGGATGACGACGAGAGTGTAGCGTTTAATCTCAAGATTAAGATTTTAAGAGCTGAACCTTTTTAATATATTTGAATAAGATGGAGTCACTGTTTTCATCCAAATTTTATATGGTATATCTCAACCCAATCCCCCCCCCCCCCCCCCGCCTCCTCAAACCCCTATGTAATTTTTGAGTTTAGGATTTGAGTTATGTGAAAGACACTTTGGAGTGGACATGCTTTTCCATTAAGAAGCAGTTCGATTATCAACATTGGTGGGAGACAATATTTGATGTTTAAGATGTCTCAAACTCGCACTACACAGCTACTGTGTGAATTGATATTTAAATTAATTAGAGCAGCAAATGTTTATTTTGGAAATACCTGAAGAGCAGTAAATTCTTGAGTCGTGAACCTTTTATCCCTTGATTGAGTCATTGCAGTGTGTGGGTATAGGGCATCTGAGACTGCGTGTTGAGAACTGAATACCACGTACCAGTTGGAGTTGATCGTATCTTAAGGCACTTATCAACACCAACTTGTAAACACGTCATGTTCATAATCTCATCAAAAAAATTGTAATTGACATTTGAATTCCTATAAATTATGGTACATAACAGTAATATACCTTTTCTCATACCAAATGTTAGTATTCAGAAAACTATAGGTTGTGAACAGTTGTTCTATTTCCCACACTAAGATGTAAGTGCTTTGTGGATTCTCCTGTCCCCCAACCCTTGAGCGTGACATTACCCGACACAGGGCCAGATGGCAAATCACGGCTGACACAGGGCCAGATGGCCCGTCACGGCTGACACAGGGCCAGATGGCCCGTCACGGCTGACACAGGGCCAGATGGCAAGTCACGGCTGACACAGGGCCAGATGGCCCGTCACGGCTGACACAGGGCCAGATGGCACGTCACGGCTGACACAGGGCCAGATGGCCCGTCACGGCTGACACAGGGCCAGATGGCAAGTCACGGTTGACACAGGGCCAGATGGCCCGTCACGGCTGACACAGGGCCAGATGGCACGTCACGGCTGACACAGGGCCAGATGGCCCGTTACGGCTGACACAGGGCCAGATGGCCCGTCACGGCTGACACAGGGCCAGATGGCCCGTCACGGCTGACACAGGGCAAGATGGCCCGTCACGGCTGACACAGGGCAAGATGGCCCGTCACGGCTGACACAGGGCAAGATGGCCCGTCACGGCTGACACAGGGCAAGATGGCCCGTCACGGCTGACACAGGGCAAGATGGCCCGTCACGGCTGACACAGGGCAAGATGGCCCGTCACGGCTGACACAGGGCCAGATGGCCCGTCACGGCTGACACAGGGCAAGATGGCCCGTCACGGCTGACACAGGGCAAGATGGCCCGTCACGGCTGACACAGGGCAAGATGGCCCGTCACGGCTGACACAGGGCAAGATGGCCCGTCACGGCTGACACAGGGCAAGATGGCCCGTCACGGCTGACACAGGGCAAGATGGCCCGTCACGACTGACACAGGGCCAGATGGCCCGTCACGGCTGACACAGGGCAAGATGGCCCGTCACGGCTGACACAGGGCAAGATGGCCCGTCACGGCTGACACAGGGCAAGATGGCCCGTCACGGCTGACACAGGGCAAGATGGCCCGTCACGGTTGACACAGGGCAAGATGGCCCGTCACGGCTGACACAGGGTCAGATGGCCCGTCACGGCTGACACAGGGCCAGATGGCCCGTCGCGGCTGACACAGGGCCACAGGAGTGACGGTCCTGTGAATAAAGACAATCGTTTATCTCATAAACCCATAACTATGTTTTAATTAGTGTTTCTATAATGGTAATATTTTCCAAATAAAGATCTGAATTCGCGGTTTCCTGTGAAGTAGCGTCTGATTAAAGTTATAATGGGGCTTAGTCAGGCTTAATTGGTTTTCAGGTTATTGTTTGACACTACAGATGACCTGGTGGGAATGTAAGGTAGCGCAATTATCAGAAGAAAACACTAAGTCAATACGACTACATAACACTTGGAATGGATATGAGGGATAAGGATTTAGGATATTACAAAGGGAAGGAATAGTGCCCAACCACTTGGATCGTCGGGGATTGATG
>WNGS01163555.1:9565841-9570841 GCA_020271785.1 Procambarus virginalis
GGAGGCTGAGAGTGATGGGAGGTGGGGAGGGATGGGAGGCTGAGAGTGATGGGAGGCTGAGAGTGATGGGAGGCTGAGAGTGATGGGAGGCTGAGAGTGATGGGAGGCTGAGTGATTGGAGGCTGAGAGTGATGGGAGGCTGAGAGTGATGGGAGGTGGGGAGTGATGGGAGGCTGAGTGATGGGAGGCTGAGAGTGATGGGAGTTGGGGAGGGATGGGAGGCTGAGAGTGATGGGAGGCTGAGAGTGATGAGAGGCTGGAGTGATGGGAGGCGAGAGTGATGGGAGGCTGAGAGTGATGGGAGGCTGAGAGTGATGGGAGGCTGAGAGTGATGGGAGGCTGAGAGTGATGGGAGGTGGGGATGGATGGGAGGCTGAGAGTGATGGGAGGCTGAGTGATGGGAGGCTGAGAGTGATGGGAGGTGGGGAGGGATGGGAGTCTGAGAGTGATGGGAGGCTGAGAGTGATGGGGAGGTGGGGGAGGGGATGGAGGCTGAGTGATGGAGGTGGGGAGGGATGGGAGGCTGAGAGTGATGGGAGGTGGGGAGGGATGGGAGGCTGAGAGTGATGGGAGGCTGAGAGTGATGGGAGTGGGAGGGATGGGAGGCTGAGAGTGATGGGAGGCTGAGAGTGATGGGAGGTGGGGAGGGATGGGAGGCTGAGAGTGATGGGAGGTGGGGAGGGATGGGAGGCTGAGAGTGATGGAGGCTGAGAGTGATGGCAGGTGGGGAGGGATGGGAGGCTGAGAGTGATGGGAGGTGGGGAGGGATGGGAGGCTGAGAGTGATGGGAGGCTGAGAGTGATGGGAGGCTGAGAGTGATGGGAGGCTGAGAGTGATGGGAGGCTGAGAGTGATGGGAGGCTGAGTGATGGGAGGCTGAGAGTGATGGGAGGCTGAGAGTGATGGGAGGCTGAGAGTGATGGGAGGCTGAGAGTGATGGGAGGCTGAGAGTGATGGGAGGCTGAGAGTGATGGGAGCTGAGAGTGATGGGAGGCTGAGTGATGGGAGGCTGAGAGTGATGGGAGGCTGAGAGTGATGGGAGGCTGAGAGTGATGGGAGGCTGAGAGTGATGGGAGGCTGAGAGTGATGGGAGGCTGAGAGTGATGGGAGGCTGAGAGTGATGGGAGGCTGAGAGTGATGGGAGGCTGAGAGTGATGGGAGGCTGAGAGTGATGGAGGCTGAGAGTGATGGGAGGCTGAGAGTGATGGGAGGCTGAGAGTGATGGGAGGCTGAGAGTGATGGGAGGCTGAGAGTGATGGGAGGCTGAGAGTGATGGGAGGCTGAGAGTGATGGGAGGCTGAGAGTGATGGAGGCTGAGAGTGATGGGAGGCTGAGAGTGATGGGAGGCTGAAAGGAAAGAAACGAATGTAGGGAAGGTAATTATCAGGGGAAAGCGCCAAGCCATTACGACAATATATAACTGGGAAAGGGTCAGGAAAAGGATTTGGGATGGGACGGGGGGGGGGGGAAGGAATGGTGCCCAACCACTTGGACGGTCGGGGGATTGAGCACCGACCTGCATGAAACGACACCGTCGCTCCTCCATCTAGCCCAAGTAGTTGGACAGATGAAAGTAAAGAGAATAAACATCCAAATAGATAAGAAATTAATTATAATACAATTTAAAAAATATTTATTTAATATTTTACTCTAAATGTCTACTTTTTGCGAAAGTTTTCCTATCACTGAGCCCAACCGCTTCCTCCTTCTCATTCTCAGGACCTGCCCCCCCCTCATCTTCCCCACACCGCCCTCCCCACACCCGTGTAGAGAGGGCAGATGTCAACGCGAGGCGGCAGGAGCCAGGCGCCGCATTACACCACCGCCGCCCGCCCTCCGCGGCTCCAATGATCGCAATGATTTTCGAAAAACCTTTATTTTTTTCACTTATCATTTCTCCCCTCCAACACGCGATTAATTTGGCACTATACGGCCTTTCGCCCAATAATAATAAATATAAACATATATGGCTAAAAACAAAACAAAAAAATAGCCGGGAGAATAGCTAAATGTTAGACTTTTTGCTATTTATGAAAAAAAAAAAAAACAGTCTCCATACTAACACCGCTGTTTAGGCGCCGTTTGGCGAGCCCAAACGCCATGTAATTTAATATTCCAATATGATTTTTCATATTGGAAGATTTAAAATCTTTGATTTAAAATCGATGTCGATGTCGGAAATCCGACACACATAATAACACAGTATCCCCTTAAAGAAAAGAGAATGGGTGATTCCGTGACGTCATCGACGTCACGTATTTACATTACTCGTAATCTTTTTATACTACAGTCTAGTGTTTAAATTTAATAACAGAGTGTTCACTAAGACTGGATATAATTTTCAACACTAGGAATATAGCTTAATACTCTATTCCTTAAACATAAATAGAATCATCAAACATATGAGTTCGTCTCCCCCGGGAGCGTCGTCACACTGAGACAATAACATCTAGACAAGCTGTAGAGTGGCTCTCCATATGAGCTGATTTAACTCGTTAGACACCCAGACTACGTGTCAACAAGCGAGCAACCAGCAAAACAGCCTCTCAACAACCACAGCATCACCAGTCTTACCAAGTATTTTTGTTTAACAGTGGCCATAGTTATTCATAAATAGGTAGGCGGTTATAATGCATGAAAACCCCGCACAATCAAGCAAGTTTACTCAGCTCAACACCCTCATATTCCATGTCATACCTGTACTTATATGTTTAGGGAAACATTATTAATTCTTTAAACTCGGCAGGTAATTGTGATTTGGAGTTACAAGAAGCTGAACAGACAGTTGGCCTTCCTTATAAATTTATTACCTAGCTGTACACCAAGCTTTGTAGGCCTCCAGACAGCTGCCATTACGTGGCACTCAGAGGCACAGAGCCACACCCAACTTTGATGCTACAATTACACAGCCTTAGCAGGCCCCATCAACAGGAACAGCTAAGCCCTCTTTTTGTACAATACTGTAGACATAGTATTAGGAATTACAATTAATCATTGCTATAATAATAGTAGGTTAGACCACCATATGTGGTATGATTATAATTTATATTTATTAGGTAAACAATTTGTGGTTTATGAAGGAGCAATCTAAAAGTGGTTTAAGCTGCAAATTGTCCCCCCAATTATGTGAGATAAATTCAGGCAGCTGAATCAGTACATACAGTCCACTCACTTACTTAATTACTTACTTGCTTAATTAACTAACTTATTACTAAGAACTAATTAAGAAAATTAATCAGATAAAAAAATTATCATATTAAAGTCAATTAATAGGAATTAAGCTGCTAGGATTTTCCCACAGTCGATTTAAAAATCGACACAAAATCTTGTGTCGACTCTGGTCAGCCGGAGTCGACACAGTCCCGGACAGGAAAAATATTTTTCCGAAACATCGGCGGTCACACCGGCCAGCCGTGTTGCAACACAGAACACCGCAATACAAATGCACTACAAGAGAAAGACTTACATTACAGTGAAATAAGCTGTGATGCGAACCCGGGTCAGCCCAAAAACGTGTTTCACCATATTTTTTTGTTTTCAATACACATTGTCAGGGAATCGAATATTATATTTTTTTTTGTTAATGTGTATTATTGTCATTTATGATATAATGGTTTAGGAGATGACTTTGTTGTGTATGTATCCTCGGCCTGGTGATACATGTGAGTGTGTATCCTGAGTTGATGATACATGTGTGTGTGTATCCTGAGCTAGATGATACTTGTGTGTGTGTATATCCTGAGCTTGATGATACATGTGTGTGTGAATCCTGGGCCTGGTGATATATGTGTGTGTGTGCATCCTGAGCCTAATGATACATGTGTGTGTGCATCCTGAGCCTAATGATACATGTGTGTGTACACACTGTAGGCTGCTGTAATACTGGTGCAGCTGTGTCACTTTATGTACAACATTAGCTATAACTCCATCACTAGTTACACGTCCGTCACTAGTTACTCGTCCGTCACTAGTTACTCGTCCGTCACTAGTTACTCTCCCGCCACTAGTTACTCTCCCGCCACTAGTTACTCTCCCGCCACTAGTTACTCTCCCGCCACTAGTTACTCTCCCGCCCCTAGTTACTCTCCCGCCACTAGTTACTCTCCCGCCACTAGTTACTCTCCCGCCGCTAGTTACTCTCCCGCCACTAGTTACTCTCCCGCCACTAGTTACTCTCCCGCCACTAGTTACTCTCCCGCCCCTAGTTACTCTCCCGCCACTAGTTACTCTCCCGCCGCTAGTTACTCTCCCGCCACTAGTTACTCTCTCGCCACTAGTTATTCTTCCCTCAATAGTTACTCTCCTGTCACTAGTTATTCTCCCCTCACTAGTTATTTTCCCGCCAATAGTTACTCGTCCGTCATTAGTAACTCTATAACCACTAGTTACTCTCCCGCCACTAGTTACTCTCCCGCCACTAGTTACTCCACCGCCACTAGTTATTCCACCGCCAATAGTTACTCCACCGCCACTAGTTACTCCACCGCCACTAGTTACTCCCTCGCCACTAGTTACTCCACCGCCAATAGTTACTCCACCGCCACTAGTTACTCCCTCGCCACTAGTTACTCCACCGCCACTAGTTATTCCACCGCCACTAGTTACTCCCCCGCCACTAGTTACTCCCTCGCCACTAGTTATTCCACCGCCAATAGTTACTCCACCGCCACTAGTTACTCCCCGCCACTAGTTACTCCCTCGCCACTAGTTACTCCACCGCCACTAGTTATTCCACCGCCAATAGTTACTCCACCGCCACTAGTTACTCCCTCGCCACTAGTTACTCCACCGCCACTAGTTATTCCACCGCCAATAGTTACTCCACCGCCAATAATTACTCCACCGCCACTAGTTATTCCACCGCCAATAGTTACTCCACCGCCAATAATTACTCCACCGCCACTAGTTACTCCACCGCCACTAGTTACTCCACCGCCACTAGTTACTCCACCGCCACTAGTTACTCTCCCGCCACTAGTTACTCCACCGCCTCTAGTTACT
>WNGS01163555.1:9575841-9590841 GCA_020271785.1 Procambarus virginalis
AGACGTTTCCTAAGAGGAAATACCTTGATACAGAGAACTCAGAGATACGTCTGTACAAGATACGATGGACTATGTCACCCAAAAGTGTCAGGAGGCAGTAAACAGGTTCATCCCGTCCCAAAGGGAATAATCCGAGAAGCAAAAGAAGAATCCATGGTATAATAGGACATGTATGGAAGCAAAGGGACTGAACAAAAGGGCGTGGAGGAACTTCCGGAATAACAGAACACCAGAAAGCAAAGAGAGATACCAGAGAACCAGGAATGAGTATGTTAGGGTAAGAAGAGAAACAGAGAAAAATTATGAAAATGATATATCAAACAAAGCCAAGACCAAACCAAAGCTACTCCATAGTCACATCAGGAGGAAAACAGCAGTGAAAGAACAGGTAATGAAACTTAGAACGGGCGAACACAGGTATACAGAGAATGACAAAGCGGTGTGTGAAGAACTTAACAAGAGGTTCCAGGAGGTCTTCACAATAGAACAAGATGAGGTCACTGTGCTAGGAGAAAGGGACGTAAACCAGGCGACCTTGGAAGGGTTCGAAATTACGAGAGAGGAGGTCAAGAGACACCTGCTGGATCTGATTGTTAGAAAGGCTGTTGGTCAAGACAGGATCTCACCATGCGTAATGAAAGAGATCCATGGGTTCCTTCAGAACTTTGTATACCACATATGTCAGGCCAATCCTGGAGTATGCATCCCCAGCATGGAGTCCATATCTAGTCAAGAATAAGACCAATATGGGAAAGGTTCAAAGGTTTGCCACCAGATTAGTACCCGAGCTGAGAGGTATGAGCAGGCGGAGAGGCTACGGTAATTAAACCTCACTTCTCTTGAAGACAGAAGAGTTAGGGGGACATGATCACCACATTCAAGATTCTCAATGGAATTGTTAAGTTTGATAAAAACAGGCAATTTAACACAAGGGGCACACGCACTAGGGGACACAGGTGGAAACAGAGTGCCCAAATGAGCCAGAGATATTAGAAAGAACTTTTTTAGTGTCAGAGAGGTTGAAAAATGGAATGCATTAGGAAGTGATGTGGTGGAGGCTGACTCCAAACACATATTCAAGTGTAGATATGATAGAGCCCAATAGGCTCAGGAACCTGTACACCTGTTAATTGACGGTTGAGAGGCGGGACCATAGAGCCAGAGCTCAACCCCCGCAAGCACAATTAGGTGAGTACAGTTGAGTACACACACACACACACACACACGCACACGCACACGCACACACACACACACACACACACACACACACACACACACAAACAAACTCACACGCACACGCACGCGCGCACACACACACACACACACACACACACACACACACACACACACACACGCACGCACGCACACACACACACACACACACGCACACACACACACACTGAAGGGCAAGAGTTACGAGGAGAGGTTAGAGGCATTGAATATGCCAAAACTAGAAGACAGAAGAAAAAGAGGTGATATGATCACTACATACAAAATAGTAACAGGAATTGATAAAATCGATAGGAAGATTTAATGAGACCTGGAACTTAAGAACAAGAGGTCTTAGATTTAAACTAGCTAAACACAGATGCCGAAGAAATATAAGAAATTTCACTTTCGCAGAGTGCTTGACGGTTGGAACAAGTTAGGTGAGAAGGTGGTGGAGGCCAAGACCGTCAGTAGTTTGAAAGCGTTATATGACAAAGAGTGCTGGGAAGGCGGGACACCACGAGCGTATCTCTCTTCCTGTAATTACACTTAGGTAATTACACACGCACACACACACACACACACACACCAGGGGCGCATGGTGGCTGAGTGGACAGCACTCACTGCTCGTAGTCCTGAGGCCCAGGGTTCGATACCCGGCGATGGCGGAAAACAAATCGGCAGAGTTTCTTTCACCCTGATGCCCCTGTTAGCTGGCAGTGAATAGGTACCTGGGTGTTAGACAGCTGTTACGGGCTGCTTCTCGAGTGTGTGTGTGTTTGGGGGGGGGGGAATGATCTGCTGATTGACAGTTGACAGGCGGGCCGAAACAGAAGAGCTCAATCCACGCAAGCACAACTAAGTGAATACGCACACACACATGCACACACACACACACACGCATATACCATGCAAGGTGATGGAGAAGATCGTGAGAAAAAACCTGGTAACACATCTGGAGAGAAGGGAATTCGTGACAAATCGTCAACATGGGTTTAGGGAGGGTAAATCTTGCCTTACAGGCTTGATAGAATTCTACGATCAGGTGACAAAGTTAAAGCAAGAAAGAGAGGGCTGGGCAGATTGCATTTTCTTGGATTGTCGGAAAGCCTTTGACACAGTACCGCATAAGAGGCTGGTACATAAGCTGGAGAGACAGGCAGGTGTAGCTGGTAAGGTGCTCCAGTGGATAAGGGAGTACCTAAGCAATAGGAAGCAGAGAGTTACGGTGAGGGGTGAGACCTCCGATTGGCGTGAAGTTACCAGTGGAGTCCCACAGGCCTCTGTACTCGGNGGGAATGGGGGATGGTGGGGAGGATGAAGTATAGGGGAGTGGAGAATGATAGGGAGGTCGAGAAGACTGGGGAGTGGGGGATGGTGGTAGGGACGAGGGGATGGGGGACCGGGAATGGTAGGGAGGACGAAGGGCTGGGGAAGTAGTTCATCGATGATGAACAAACCTTCATCAATCAATTATGAAATTTGTCTTTGACAATGTAAGGAATGCCTTGCGAAATGCATCCCTAGGCGTCAGAAGTTGATTTTTCAACTTCCCTCGACAGTGAAGAAAAACATAAAATATATTGAGAAAGATTCTTGTTAGAATCATAATCTTTCCCTTTCGGTCATATTCAACAACAATCGTCTACAGAAAGACTGCTACCAAAATATACCAATTTTGGAATGCACGACCCAGCAGCAAGAAAACCAAGCTTTCATGACAAAATATCGCCAAGATATGATTCAAAATCATAATACTCAAAGCTGAAAATGAGATCAACGAGAGCAAAACGCAACTACTTCAAACTACAGACCAATGGAGACAGACCAACATCGACGATAACCTGTGTTCACGAATCGACCAAAACCTTGACATTTTTGCAGATCGACATCGCCACGGCACCGAAACCAGGATCATCAAGAAAACTTGCAACATTTTATTTATTTAAAGGACCTATGGTGACTCCTCGACCTAGAGATGGCTTCTGAAACCTTGCTAGAATCAACCTCACTGAGGACCAAATCACTCTCTTAAAGTGGCAAATGCTTTCACATTATGTGCAGACCAAGTGAGATGGCCCGGAAAATGGACTTGTAAATTCCTATTGGACGACATATTTGACCTAGAGACCCAAAAGAAAATTACCATTACAGACACCTTGCAAGCGGAACGTATTGCATAAGGAGGAAAGATTCGAGGTAACAACAGAATCACCATACTGTCCCTCGAGCTCAACGCGGCAGCTAAGAGCCTTCGTGAGAATAAAGAGATAGTCGTCAGGAGAGGTGACAACTCGCCCATATATGTTATTCTTAAAAAGATATAAATATCTGGCAAAAATGAATCTCATCCTCTCCGACCAAACTAAATTCTAAAGGGTCACGAGGAACACTACAGCCAAATTGAAAATGAAGATAAACAGACTGAAACTATGAACGCCAATAAATCTAGACTCTTCCTGCCAAAGATTAGCGGGGAATATAAACCTGGTTATGCTATGGGATGGGAATGTCAAGACCCACAAACCCAGAAACCCACTTCAGCCAATCATCAGCCAGTTACCCACACCCACATACAGACTGGCTAAGCGACTCAACTGCTTGCTGACTCCTTATCTGCCATGTGCTTTCAGCCTGAATTTTCCAAAGGAATTTGTTGACTTACTGCGGGGAGCACAGGCCATGGGGATGAGAACCTTTCTGGATGTAGAGTCGCTGTTTACCAACGTGCCCGTGGATGAAACAATCAGGATAAAGATGGACAGAGTGTATCGTGATCCGCTTGTACTCCTCTGGACATGCCAGAGAGCATACTGATGAAGTTACTCGAGGCTTGCACTAAAGAAGCACTCTTCATGAGATCCGATGGGCATATGCATGACAAGTGGATGGGGTCGCCGTGGATTCTGCCCTAAGTGTCCTGTTCGCGAATTTTTACATGGGTACCATAGAGCAGGTCTTAGTTGACATAAACTTAAAACCTGCCATATACAGCATGTATTTTGACGTGTATGTTGAATGTGTGCTCGTATGTTTATTCTTACTCAAATCATCATATTCAGGTTAAGTGGGCAGTATTTTCAGCAATGTTTCTCAGAGCCTGAGAGTTTGCAATCAGGATTTTTTTGATTAAAAAATAACGATAACATTTGAAATTGGGAAGAAGTTAAAATACCCAAAATCGGTCTTGGATGTCGCGTATGTTCGAGCAAAATGGACGTTCTACAAACAAGCTCTCAAGTTTAAACCAGAACTTAAAAAAACTCGTTGGTATTACCATATATTGATAGACTAGTAAATCTTACCCAAGCCCTGAAAAAGTCTTAATATTAACCCAGTGAACAAATCCACAAAGACCGTGATGAGGGTTCGAACCTACACACGGGATGTTCCCAGACGCGCCTTAGTCACTTGATGTATGACGTTATTGTGATTTCTGTGTGTATTAACACAGTGTTCAAAAATAATAATAATAATAAATAATAGTCCATGTTAATTAAGAACTCGCCCTCGTCTGTAGGAGGTTGTGTGTACTCTACCCCTTGTAAGGAGTGTGCATGTGTTTACATCAGCCAGACTGGTTAATCTCTTTCCTCACGTTTAAAACTCCATTCATATGCTATTCGTACAGCCCAGCACTACAGTGAATTGTATGTATATTCTAGTTTATGAGATCATTCTATCGACTTCAGAGGCGCGAAATGTATTGTTAAAAGTAAGGGTTTAGTTGAAGGGAATATGATGGAGTCCGCTCTGATCAAACACTGTAACAACAGCCTTAATGTAAGCCCTGGCATGTACAAATTAGATCCCCATATAAGCTTCAATATAGCTCGTCAATACAGTATAGTATCCATTTAACCTGTGTTTATTTATTTATTTATTTAATTCCATCCGGTGGCACTTATATATGTTATCCAATGCTTTGTTTTGTACACTTATCCTTATTTGCCGATTTCCTTCGCCTTTTTTGTCACCCTTTTATCCCTTAGGTTTCATCCCCTATCTTGGTGGTGAGGTGAAATTACTTTGCAATTACTTCCTTCACTCTCGTCTTCTTGAAGATATCCTCATATTGCACCCGAAATTTGCTAGTGCAGGCTACTAAACATATGGCCCTGAATGACTTACCGTCCTGCGAGATGGGAGCTTTCAGTATCACTGCTACGTTTTCCCTCTGGTGTTCATGATACCCTCATAATGCTCCCGGAGTCTGCCAGTGCAGACTACTTATCACGTGCCTCTGTATGACTAACCATCCTGTGTGATGGAGATTTTTAGCATCACGTAGCTAGCTTTTCGACACACTGTACTCCCCTTCATATAGTCTAGGGTAGCTGCACAAATGCAGATGTACGTCATATATTAATAAAAGAAGAAAAAAAAAGGGGAAATGCCCTGGCAGGTATAAGGTCTGCCTACCACGTTTAATTCTCATTACGGGCTCACCATAACCCGTGCTACACGGATATTTCGTTCTGAGTAGCTAAATCTAAAACAACAACAACAGTTTCCTTCTTCATCATATGTTTGCTATGATGAAGTCGAATTGAGCTGAAAACGTGTTTAGCATTCTAGATTTTTCACATGTGTTTTTCCACGTACTTGGATCAGTGTTTTTGTGATATTATATATAAAGTGGATACCACCTCTGGTGCAATTGTAGGAATCCACAGCCTCAAAGAAGGGAACACAGAGCATTCAGAGAAAAACTTGCCATGTAACTCTGAATACGTTTGAGTGTTCACTTCTCATACCACCCCCATTTTTATGTTGTACACTATTATACAAGATTATACAGTTACACATATGATTGTTTAGAAAAAATGAGCATTAAGAGGACATAAGAGGAAGTTCTTTCTTAAGACGCTGTAAATTTCTTCGAACTCTTCCGACGCCGGGCAGGAACCGAAGACGCAGAGGGCATTCCTGCTCTGGATCGCGACACTAAGGCAGTGGAAGAGAAAACTTGCCGCTCTTGCCTTTACATGCCCACTTGGTGACTGTAAGCTCCAAAAAACTCCGTATATAGGCAAGACAACAACGTCTCTTTCTAGGCGATTAACAATGCACAAACAACATGGCTTCATCAAGGAACATATAATCTCTTCTCACAACCAGACCATCACCTGAGAAATCTTAACAAGCAACACAGAAATCATCGATAGATACAGCGATAGCAGGAGACTCGACATCAGCGAGGCCCTACACATCAAAAAGTCAACGCCAGCCATCAACAACAAATTAACACATAACTATATTCTACCCACTTCAAGACCCCGAACCAACATAGAAGCAGCAAGAGAAAATATGGGCCAATAGGCCTTGTGTAGTTACTTTCATTCTTATTTTTTCATACCCAATTTATACCCACCTTACCCAAAACATTTGTCATATCACCTCACCCAAAACTAATATAAGCATGATAAATGTTATGTGTAAACGAGTCTTTGAAAATGTAAGAAGCCTCACGAAAAGCTTTTAGGCGTCAAACCAAAAATAAAAATGTAAAAAAAATAATTTTTGAGTTAATTTTTCAATTATCCTCGACAATAAAGAAAAACGTAAGAAATATTCAGAATATTCGTGTTAGAATTATTAATCTTACCCTTTCGGTCATATTCAACATATATATATATATATATATATATATATATATATATATATATATATATATATATATATATATATATATATATATAATCATTTACCTGGGCACTGGGAGCCTCGAACACCCAACCTTCACCACAGTAGTCGGTCGCTCTACCAACTGCACTACTGAGCTAGTCCTAAAAGGGAAGGTTTCCAAGGCAACTAACCGCTGCCCAATGGAACTTAAAGCCATCCCCAGCCTGCCACTCGAGCACAGGAGAATTAGGTGATCCATGCCCGAGTTATATAAACTGCTTACCACACTACATAGGTAAACAGTTTACCACAATACCGAGGTAAACAGTTTACCACACTACCGAGGTTAACCGTTTACCACACTACCGAGGTTAACCGTTTACCACACTACCGAGGTTAACCGTTTACCACACTACCGAGGTTAACCGTTTACCACACTACCGAGGTAAACAGTTTACCACACTACCGAGATTAACCGTTTACCACACTACCGAGGTTAACTGTTTACCACACTACCGATGTAAACAGTTTACCACACTACCGATGTAAACAGTTTACCACACTACCTATGTAAACAGTTTACCACACTACCGATGTAAACAGTTTACCACACTACCGAGGTAAGCAGTTTACCACAGTACCGAGGTAAACGGTTTACCATACTACCTAGGTAAACGGTTTACCATACTACCTAGGTAAACAGTTTACCACACTACCGATGTAAACAGCTTACCACACTACCTAGGTAAACAGTTTACCACACTACCGTGGTAAATAGTTTACGGCACTACCGATGTAAACAGTTTACCACACTACCGAGGTAAACAGTTTACCACACTACCGAGGTAAACAGTTTACCACACAAAGATCAAACGAGAATGTATTATATCCCTTTAACCAACGGAAACGGAATTGGGGCGACATTCCACCCGAAAAAGCTAACTTTCCTAACATCGGTCACTACACGTAAGCAGGACTGGTAGATTACATAAGCTGAAGGGCGTCAGCCAACGGAACACGAAGCTGGGAGTTGACATACCAATAAGATCACATGGAAGTGTTTTTAAGGGCAGTAAGCCAGTTATAATACCTTGAACAATCCTCCGGCTCAAAAACTAACCAAGTTTATACAGGCCAGAACTAACATTAAGGAAATTGGGACAGTTACTAATTAAAGTCGTTTTAATCACATTTCGTTCAACAAAATCACTGCAATGAGTCGTTCTAGTTAATGGAATGGTTGCAGAGACTGACGTGTAAGTACATTGTACAGGACTGTTGTATCTTTCTAACTGAATACGAATGTTGATCCTGACGTGATAACAGTCGTTTACCAGTCTGGCCGAAGTACTTGAATTTGGTCTTGTCAAGGGATCAGATACATCCTGCAGTAGATGTTGGAGAGGTCTTCATTACAATGGACTTAATCATATTGTTATTTTTAAATACCAAATTAATATTAAGGGACATCATATGCAGGTGATGAGTCACAATAACGTGGCTAAAGTAAGTTGACCAGACCACAGACTAGAAGGTGACAGGACGACGACGTTTCGGTCCGTCCTGGACCATTCTTAAGTCGATCGACTTGAGAATGGTCCAGGACGGACCGAAACGTCTTCGTCCCTTCTCCTTCTAGTGAAAAGGGACTTCATAACCGGGGAGAGTTTAACCACACTCTCCGAGTAGGAAAGCACAAGTGAGCTTTTAAGGTCAGGCTTAGTCTTGGGAATATGCCTGTAGAAAGTCCGTTTGATTTGTCCCAAAACTAAATCCAGGATGGTTTTTGGGTTTTGCAGCTTCTCCCCAATTTCGTCTATCTAAGCCAATTCTTCATCAATAAACTTCGGGCAGCAAACACTCAGAGCTTAAAGAAACATTCCAGAGAACACTTCACATATAACTTTAACATAGTCATATATAACTTTAACATGGTGATTGGAATACAAATGTATATACGAACAAACATTAGGAGGCTTCCTATAAACATTAAATTTGAAACACCTATTGACTATGAATCATTATGTCGAGGAAAGACAATACTCCATTTTCTTCTCAGAGAACGAAGGTGAAAACATGTGTTCAGCCTTGCGAGTTACAAGCAAAGTTCACAGTTACAAAAGATGACAAATATGGTGCCACAAGAACAGTGAACACGATAACACCAAACACAGCTCCTGGCGAGAGAAATGCTGATAATATAAAACGAGATTTTACACGTCTTGTAGCGAGGGAGGGAGACAAAATCCTGCCTAGCTGTGATCATCGCAAGCCATGCGACCGCGGTTTAGCTTGGGCACACCGACCATGATACGATCCCACCTCGATCATTTCTTTAATCTCTGAACGACCGATCATTACACCTCCCAACCAACCCCCGATCTCTCCTTTCCTTACCCCCCCCCCTTATCATCATCTCTCCTGCTCATCTTCCCTGTGACAGATACTTCGTCCTAAATTATAATACGCCTTATTGTATTATTCACATCTACATACTGCAGTTCCTCCGAGATGTGGATTAATGCACATTAATAAACTAGGCAAGTGGATGTATATATTAGCATCTCGAGTTGTGTTCAGAGCCTTTTTCTCCTGCCTCGCCTCTATGTCAGGCCAGATCTCATGCATACCATTAAGTCCACCCTGTGATCACCACGAGAAAATTACCTTGAGAGCTTAACTTGGTGGGATGGACGGATGGTTTCCTCGGAGCCCGGAGTTGTGCGGGAGGGAAGGATTAACGAGAAGTGGGTTTTGTGTGGAAAGGAGTGTTGGGAGGGAGTTGTGGGAAAGAGGGGTTATACGGTTTTGTGGAAGCGTAGAAGGGAGGGTATTGTTGACTAGACCACACACTAGAAGGTGAAGGGACGACGACGTTTCGGTCCGTCCTGGTTCATTCTGAAGTCGTCAATCGACTTGATTTCTGAGAATCCTTGAGAATGGTCCAGGACGGACCGAAACGTCGTCGTCCCTTCACCTTCTAGTGTGTGGTCTGGTCAACATACTTTAGCCACTTTATTGTGACTCATCGCAAGCAAAGGGAGGGTATTGTGGGTATGTTACAGGAGCCGAGAAACAATGGGCAGAGTTTCTTTCACCCTATGCCCCTGTTACCTAGCAGTAAAATAGGTACCTGGGTGTTAGTCAGCTGTCACGGGCTGCTTCCTGGGGGTGGAGGCCTGGTCGAGGACCGGGCCGCGGGGACACTAAAGCCCCGAAATCATCTCAAGATAACCTCAAGAAGATGTTTAGGGCATTGAGAGGAAATAGATTTGAGAGGTTTCAGCTAGTGTGGGTTTGTAACAAATGTTAAACAGAAGTTTTTGAGTAGTAAGGGAGATGTATTTAAGACCTTTATCTCTGACAAGACTATTTTTTTCATTATATTTTATTGATTATGCACCGAACTATTTGTGTGTCTAATTACCTAAGTGTAGGTACAGGATGAGAGCTACGCTCGTAGTATCCCGTCTTCCCAGTACTCTTTGTCATATATCACTTTGAACTACCGATGGTTTTGGTCTTCATCACCTCACTTATCTTGTTCCAACTGTCTACCACTCTGTTTGCAAAATATAACTTTCTAATACTTTGGTCCCGCCTTTCAACCGTCAATCTACTTGTGTACAGATTTCTGAGCTCAGCTGAGATTCCTGAGTGTGTGTGGTATGTGTGTGTTATGTGTGTGTTATGTGTGGTGTGTGTGTGGTGTATGTGTGGTGTGTACTCGCCTATTTGTACTCAGCTATTTGTGCTTGCGGGGGTTGAGCTTTGGCTCATTGGTCTCGCCTCGCAACTGTCAATCAACTGGTGTACAGATTCCTGAGCCTACTGGGCTCTATCATATCTATATTTAAAACTGTGTATGGAGTCAGCCTCCACCACATCACTGCCTAATGCATTCCATCCGTTAACCACTCTGACACTGAAAAAGATCCTTCTAACGTCCCTGTGGCTCATGTGGGTACTCAGTTTCCACCTGTGTCCCCTTGTTCGCGTCCCACCAGTGTTGAATAGTTTATCCTTGTTTACCCGGTCGATTCCCCTAAGGATTTTGTAGGTTGTGATCATGTCTCCCCATACTCTTCTGTCTTCCAGGGTCGTAAGGTGCATTTCCCGCAGCTTTTCCTCGTAACTCATGACTCTTAGTTCTGGGACTAGTCTAGTAGCATACCTCTGGACTTTTTCCAGCTTCGTCTTGTGCTTGACAAGGTACGGGCTCCATGCTGGGGCCGCATACTCCAGGATTGGTCTTACATATGTGGTGTACAAGATTCTGAATGATTCCTTACACAGGTTCCTGAACGCTGTTCTGATGTTAGCCAGCCTCGCATATGTCGCAGACGTTATTCTTTTTTGTGGGCTTCAGGAGACAGGTTTGGTGTGATATCAACTCCTAGATCTTTCTCTCTGTCCGTTTCATTAAGTATTTCATCTCCTATTCTGTATCCTGTGTCTGGCCTCCTGTTTCCACTGCCTAGTTTCATTACTTTGCATTTACTCAGGTTGAACTTCAACAGCCATTTATGGACCATTCACTCAATCTGTCTAGGTCATCTTGTAGCCTCCTATCATCCACTGTTTCAATCCTTCTCATAATTTTTGCATCATCAGCAAACATTGAGAGAAACGATTCAATACCCTCTAGGAGATTATTTACATATGTCAGAAACAGTATAGGTCCAAGGACTGACCCCTGGGGACTCCACTTGTAACGTCTCGCCAATCTGAGACCTACCCCTCACACTGACTCGTTGTCTCCTGTTGCTTAGGTACTCCTGTATCCAATGGAGTACCTTCCTTTCACACCGGCCTGCATCTCCAGCTTTTTCACTAGCCTCTTGTGTGGTAATATATCAAAGGCTTTCTGACAATCCAAGAAAATGCAGTCTGCCCACCCTTCTCTTTCTTGCCTGATTTTTTTGCCTGGTCGAAGAATTCAAGTAACCCTGTGAGGCAGGACCTGCCATCCCTGAACCCATGTTGATGCTGTGTTACAAAGTTCTATCGCTCCAGATGTTCCACTAGCTTTTTTCGCACAATCTTCTCCATCAGCTTGCATGGTATGCAGGTTAGGGACACTGGCCTGTAGTTCAGTGCCTCCTGTCTATCCCCTTTCTTGTATATCGGGACTACGTTAGCCGCTTTCCAAATTTCTGGCAGTTCCCCTGTTACCAGTGATTTGTTGTAAACTATGGAGAGTGTCAGGCACAGTTCTTCTGCTCCTTCCTTAGTATCCAAGGGGAGATTCCATCAGGGTTTATAGCCTTTGTCACATCCAACTCTAGTAAACACTTCCTTACTTCCCCGCTGGTAATCTCAAACTCTTCCAGTGGATCCTGGTTAGCTATTCCCACTCTTATCTCTGGGATTTCTCCTTGCTCTAAGGTGAAGACCTCCTGGAATTTCTTATTCAGTTCCTCACACACTTCCTTGTCGTTTGTAATGAATCCTTCTTCCCCTATTCTTAATTTCATAACCTGTTCCTTTACTGTTGTTTTCTCTGTGTGGCTATGCAGCAATTTAGGCTGAGTCTTTGCCTTGCTTGCGATGTCATTTTCGTATTGTCTTTCTGCCTCTCTTCTAATCCTGACATATTCATTCCTGGCATTCTGATATCTTTCTCTGCTCTCAAGTGTCCTGTTATTCCTATAGTTTCTCCATGCCCTTTTACTTTGCTGCTTAGCTAGCCTACATCTCTGATTAAACCATGGGTTTCCATCTTCATTTCACTGTTTCCCTTTTGGGCTGGGACAAACTTGTTTTCTGCGTCCTTGCACTTCTGCGTATGTAGTCCATCATATCTTGGCCGTCTTCCCCTGAGCTCGGTTCCCATGCTATATCTGTTAGGAATTTTCTTATCTCCTCATAGTTTCCCTTTCAGTATGCTAACCTTTTGTTTCGGTATCTCTCCTCGAGTTCAACAACCCTTCTTCAATCAAGTACTCAAACACCAATACACTGTGGTCGCTCATTCCTACTGGGGCATGAAAACCGATTTCTCTTATGTCGGAGTCGTTCAGAGTGAAGACTAGATCGAGTGTCGCTGGTTCGTCATTTCCTCTCATCCACACGCAAATGTGTGTGTGTGTGTGTGTGTGTGTGTGTGTGTGTGTGTGTGTGTGTGTGTGTGTGTGTGTGTGTGTGTGTGTGTGTGTGTGTGCGCGCGCGCGCGCGCTCACGAATTGGCCAAATTTTGCTCCCTATGTCTTAAATTGTATTGAACTTGATATATCCAAATTACCTCAATACAAAATATGCTCCCAAATGATTTCAGCAAAGAACAATACACAATGTTCTCTCTCAGTTTCAAGAGGAAGTAAATATGACTTAATCTTCATTTCATCTTATATCCCGAGTGCCATTCTTGTCAGTCAATTGTTGGTGGCTTCCAACCGCTGCCCTCTCCCAATAAGTAGTTTTAACGGAAGAAGCCAATTCGTTAAAAATGCTACGAAGTAGTAAAACTTTGAGCTCCGTAATATTGAATTTGTTTTTGTTTTTGCATCGGCCTCAATAGGTTGTGTGTTTATTGAGTTCAAACGTTGCTGGTTAGGCAAAACGTTTATTTGTTTTAGTGGCAAGTGAAGAGAACAGTAGCAGAAACTACCTCTAAACGTACTTCTATTTGACTGGGAATACAAAGACACACTGACCACCTCGTGACTCTAAAGGTCATTGTAATCCCTCCCTCTGCGTCACAGCCTGGTCATAGCGTTTTTAATGACGTATCTTGCGACAGCTGAGAGTTAATACCATGAATTCAGTTTGGTTATAATTACGTCGGGTGACACGTCATAAGCTTATAACATCGTCATACAAAATTATAAACCAATTCTGCCACAACCGCGTGAAAGTATAAATAATATAATGAATATAATAAAACATAATGAGAGTAATATAATTATTTATACTTACGTTACGATAATTACCACGAGAGCTTCAGCTGGTCGCCGTCTTATATTAGTACACTTACCGCCCACTGCAAAATGAAATAAAATTAAAACGTCATTATGATTTCTAATTTAGTATAGTATAATTCTCCTATAATACATTCTTCAGCACCTATATATATATATATATATATATATATATATATATATATATATATATATATATATATATATATATATATATATATATATATATATATATATATATATATATATATATATATATATACATAGGGTGGGTATGTGAGTATTGATGCACATAGGGTGGGTATGTGAGTATTGATGCATTTCCTCTTAAGGGTAATTACCAGCGACACTTAAAGATCGAAAGAAGGGAACGCAAGAGTCCCAACTACCTCTTGTGAATAATTAGGAGAAAACAGGTAAGGAAACGAGTCTAGCTTATGACTCATAGTGTGCCCTCGTAACTCATAACGGCTCTCATGTTCCACTCTCCTGACCCGAAGTCAGTCCTCATGACTTACGGTCCTCCCTCATTACTCATGAAGACATATGGTCATCCCACTGAAGTAGTAACCTAAATATTACACTCACCCGGTAAAATCTTCTGAAGGCCATCACCTGAAGAGCAATGAATGGATCAATTCTTAACTACCAGTTGGCTTTATTGTCCTTACTTTATAAGTAAGGTGATGTCTTGCTCTCCCACTGCACCTTATTACACTTATTGCGTCTTTTTATTGGGTCAAGGAATTCAATGTATTTTGTTCAATTCTAATTTAATATTTTTAATTTTATTTCATAGACTTTTCAAAAGTCGATGAAAGAGAATTGCAAGGTAGAATAACCAGAGATTGTTACAAGGCAGAATAATCAGAGATTATTGCAAGGCAGAATAATCAGAGATTATTGCAAGGCAGAGTAATCAGAGATTGTTGCAAGGCAGAATAATCAGAGATTATTGCAAGGTAGAGTAATCAGTGATTATTGCAAGGCAGAGTAATCAGAGATTATTGCAAGGCAGAATAATCAGAGATTATTGCAAGGCAGAGTAATCAGAGATTATTGCAAGGCAGAATAACCAGATTAAGGTCCCCAAAGGTGAGGCAGGTGACTGTGACCTCACAAGGTGGTCACAAGGTGGTCACGAGGTGATGACGTGATACAATATGGAGTCTCCCATGTCTTGGAATATCACACTGGAAGATGACCGGACGAGAGGAGTCAGTCAGTTCGGGACTCAAAAACC
>WNGS01163555.1:9602493-9617493 GCA_020271785.1 Procambarus virginalis
AAGAATTCCATATACAAGTTTGAAAGCAATGGCGATAAAAGATTACCCATGCCATTCAAAAGGTCTGTAAATAATACTCATTATTAAAGGTAAATTTACATCTATTTATGCACAACTTAACAAGATTGACAACAATATCGGGAAAAAAGAGGTAAAAACATGATTCATTAATTCATGAGCAAGATAATCAAGAATATCATCAACAGGTACCTTTGTAAACAGAGAACAAACGTCAAAACTAATTAGCTAACATCAGGAGAGATAAGAACACTGCTCAATTTGTTAACAAATTTAAGAGAATTGGTCAAATGAGAAGAGGAAATAGTTCCTAACAATGGGGACAAGATTTGGTAAGCCACTTAGAAAGCTTGTAAGAAATGGATCCAACAGAACTGATGATAGGCCTAATGGGATAGTTAGGTTTAGAGTTTTGACAAGTCCATATAGATATGGTAATGAAGGTGATGAGGTAGTAAATTGATTATGAAGATCTTTATATTTACTTAACAATTTCTTTATGCTGCTACCGAAGAACTTGATGATGTCCTCAAGAGAATTGTAGCTAAAGTAATGATCAAGTGACCACTATAAAATTTACTATGGAGACTGAAATTGATAAATGTTTGCCATTCTGAGATATACTTTTTCATAGGGAAGAATTTTCACTATAGTGTCTACAGAAAGCCTACGAATAATTTATCTTATGTTCATTATTTTTCAGAGCATAGATACAATGTGAAAAAAAATTCATTTTTTCCTCTATGTATCTAAGAGCTCTTCGGGTTGTTAGTCCAGAATTCTTAGATGAAGAGTTTAAGATTATTGATTCTATTGGTGTCAAGCTTTGTATCCACTGAGTTTTTTGGGTGTTTGCCGTAACAAAGCACGTCGTACATATTATATTAATAAATGCAGTGGGAAAATTCGCCCAAAGAATGTGTTATGTTTACCATATTTCTCGGGGTTTGAAAATATGGTCAATGCTTTGAAACGTTTTAATAAACATGTATTGTTTAACTACGCGAAATACTGTTCGCAAACTATTAGTTAGGAACAGCCCTCGTAGTGATAATTGTGTCATTTATAAAATTCCTTGTAAAGACTGTAATAGGTTCCATGTTGGGCAAACATCTAAAGATTTGAAATGTAGAATTTCGCAACATAAGTACTCTGTAAGACATGGTCAATTGTCTAATGCTTTGTTTGTTCATTTGTCAAAACATTCTCACCAAATTGATTGGGAGATGGTTTCTTCAATAACGAATTATAGAAGCACTTTCCAAAGGAACATAATTGAATCTGCTTTAATACAGATTACAAAAACATGTAATTTGAACATTAGCAGTTTTTTATATAATTTAGATCCATTTTGATAGATCAGTTAGAGGGCGACTTGGGTAGGATCATTGATACACATTTGTCTCGCTAATTCATTGTTTATATTCTCTATCTTATGCTAGTATTATCCATGTTTGGGCCATAAGAACAAAGGTAACTGCAGAAGGCTTGTTGGCCCATAGGATGCGGCTCCTATTCATACCCACCCAATCCCAGTCATAAACAAAAATGTTATCAGTGTACCTCACTTCACTTCTCTCCTGCCTGTATATGTCCATATCGTTTTACTTGTAACTCACCCTTTTGAAGATGTATTATTAAATACGAAAGTAATTAAGAAAATTCTTGTTTCAATTCTTCCTCCGTGGTCTGACACTTTCACATTTTTCATCACGTGTTAACTTTCGTGATTTACACACACACACACAATATATATATATATATATATATATGATGTACTTAGTAGCCAGAATGCACTACTCCGCCTACTATGCAAGGCCCGATTTGCCTAATAAGTCAAGTATTCCTGAATTTATATATTTATAATATTTTTTCTTATTAAATGATAAAACTATCCATTTCATTATGATGAATTAATTTTTTTAATTTGAGTTAAAACTAACGGAGATATATGACCGAATCTAACCTACCCCACCTAACCTAACCTAACCTAACTTAACCTAGCCTAAACTAACATAAGTCAATAATTTATGTTCTTAAATTAACATAATATAATAATAGTAATTCAGATTAACAAATTGGAAATATTTTTGTGAAAATTCAGAATATCACTCGGCCTGTTAGGCATATCGGGGATTGCATAATAGGCTAAGAAATGCGTTCTGGCACTTCTGGAAATATACGACATATTCATATGTCGATTTTTTTTACAAGGTTTCTTAAACCACATTCGTACAAAGACAGTTTGTGTTCACTGTGTCGGGGGACATGAAGCCAGAGTGTATTCATACACGTTAGGCTTATATCGAGGTTACCCTCACCCCCCCTCCCCCTCCAGGTTCGTATCACTAACCCCGCCCAGGATGCAACAAGCTGTCTAACTCCTGAATACCTGCTTGCTGCTAGGTGAACAGTCCCATTAGGTGAAAGGAAATGTGGCCAAGCATTTCTGTTCCGCCCAGGATTCGAACCCGTAATTCTCGAATGGGCGTCGAGAACGAACCGGGACCTTTTAAACTACTGTCTGGGTTTGTGCGGCGGTGTCATGTAAACACCTCGGCCACTAGGAGTACAGGTGACCGCAGGCGCTCACCACAACATCAGTTTGAAAACTTTGACAGGAAAGAAAACTTTGTAAAACTTTCAAAACTTTGTGAAGAAATCAAGTGGCTTTTAGTGGCTAAAGGGCCTGATAGTTGAGTGGACAGTGCTCGGGATTCGTAGTCCTGAGGTTCCGGGTTCGATCCCCGGTGGAGGCGGAAACAAAAGGGCAGAGTTTCTTTCACCCTGAAAGGAAATGTGGTGCCGTTGTTAACTAGCAGTAAATAGATACCTGGGAGTTAGACAGCTGCTACGGGCTGCTTCCTAGGGGATGTGTAACAAAAAAAAGAGGCCTGGTCGAGGACAGGGCCGCGGGGACGCTAAACCCCGAAATCATCTCAAGATAATCTCAAGATAGTTTGAAGAACATGGTCACTTTCATCACCGTGCCCAGCAATATTATTGTGAGATCTTAATCACGTGAGTTTTTATTCTCAAAATAAACATAACACTTAAGTTTAGATAACACTTTAGATTAGTTACAATAATTTTGGCTGCATTGTGATATTAGGTAAATTTAGAAAGCTCACGTCTTCACCAATTTGATGTAAGAAAGAATGAGGTATGTATGAAATCTTAGTTTGAAACCCTAAGCATGGTGTATGTCACAGAGGGTTCAAGAGACCCTAAACACCAATCAGAATGGCAATACGGGATCAGAAAACAAATAGGTAATCATCAGAGGTTTCCACTCCCGAAATTGGAAAATTAATTAGTGTTTTGTAAAAACAGACAAGTTGAAAGCGTATTTAAAGAAGAGAGAGAGAGAGAGAGAGAGAGAGAGAGAGAGAGAGAGAGAGAGAGAGAGAGAGAGAGAGAGAGAGAGAGAGAGAGAGAGAGATGCACTTTAGTTATCAAGGAAAAAGGAAGCAACCAATACGAGTTAGAGTAATAAACCAATAAATTAAATCAGGAAAAAGATTATGCTATGTATTGTCCTTAAAATAAAAAAATGAAAAAAATGGTATGTTAAACGAATAACAATATTAAATTAGAACAATGCTTAAAACACCTGTTTATAGTGAGTGGCTGTAATTACTCTAAAGACATCTGCTGATGTTAAGAGCAAAATATAATTGTACAGATGTAATGCCAGTTTGTTGTACAATATCCACACTGTTTCTCGAAATAATAAAAGCAAATTACATTCATCATGTAGAAAGAGCTCTTTTACCTTTAAATGAGTTGTAAAGGGTTAATTATGCCCATCATACTCATGAAAGCCAACACCAGCTTAAGATTAACTTTCGTTACTGTTAATTAACAGGCTCATTAACAGAGAGAGATGAGGAGGCAACAGAAGAATGAAAACTGTGTCATCCAATATTCCGCCGCCGGTGGTCTGACCAGCTTATACCTGACATATGAAAACCTTTTAACAGATAATTAATTCAAGTCCAGCTATTAAGTAATGTAAGCGCCGCTCATCTGGCGATCAAACCAGGATTGAAATAATACAGTAGGTAATTATCCTGGCGGGCCGGCCAGGCCAGCCTTTCTAGTCTTCGCATTAATAGCTGGTAGCGGGGGTCTCCTCCTCCTCCTCCTCTTCTTCTTCTCCTCCTCCTCCTTCTCCTCCTCACGTCAGTCTTCGGCAGGGCTGGTAGGTAGTGCTGAGTGGGTCATTGTGTATTAAGGCGCGTGATCTTGAAGGGCGCGGTGGGGGGTAACTCCGTCAGATGCCTTGGAGTGAGGGAGTCCGTCGGAGCCACAGATCTCTCATCCACTCTGTCCCTGACTGCGTCTTCCGTTGTGTTCACTCTTACTTTTTCCTCCGACTAGTACGTCCACTCTTTTATTCACCTCCCACTAGTGCGTCCACTCTTCTATTCACCTCCCACTAGAGTGTCCACTCTCCCATTCCCCCTCCCACTAGTGTGTCCACTTTCACTTCAACCTCCCACAAAGGGCGTCTATTCTCCCCCTTATCTCCTAATGATTGCGTCCAAACTCCCATTCCACTGAGTGCATCCACTCTTCCCGTCCCCTCCCTTAGTGAGGGTAAATATAATATTATATATATATATATATATATATATATATATATATATATATATATATATATATATATATATGTCGTACCTAGTAGCCAGAACGCACTTCTCAGCCTACTATGCAAGGCCCTATTTGCCTAATAAGCCAAGTTTTCCTGAATTAATATATTTTCTCAAATTTTTTTTCTGATGAAATGATAAACCTACCCATTTCATTACGTATGAGGTCCATTTTGTTTTATTGTAGTTAAAATTAACGTAGATATATGACCGAACCTAACCAACCCTACCTAACTAACCTAACCTATCTTTATAGGTTAGGTTAGGTTAGGTAGCCGAAAAAGTTAGGTTAGGTTAGGTAGGTTAGGTAGTCGAAAAACAATTCATGAAAACTTGGCTTATTAGGCAAATCTGGCCTTGCATAGTAGGCTGAGAAGTGCGTTCTGGCTACTAGGTACGACATATATATATATATATATATATATATATATATATATATATATATATATATATATATATATATATATATATATATATATATATTATGTTTTGTATTGATCATTGCTTTTCAGACACGTCTCCATCTCGACCTCAAACATTTCCTTGCTTGCTTTCTCCACTACCATCTCCAGCAGCTGTACCTGAATGGGAGAAATTTCTCTCGCCTCTCTATTTCATTCATCCTGGGGATGTCAGCGAGACTTCGCCTGCCTGTTTCACTCTCTTTCTCTCCTTATTCTCCTCTTCCCTCTCTTTAATTTGTTGTCCTGTTTTCTTTGTTCTTGTTCAGAGCCATGCAGTTCTCACAGCATGGCATCACATGATGAACAACAGTCTTGTTCCGAGATATTAACAGCAGCCAGGGGCTCACCGTGACATATATAACGCTCCCTGTTATTTTGTAAGGCATGGTAATTGTCTCACTCATGAATCCAGGACTAACCTGAGAATTATGGGTATGTTATGTTGAGTTATGTTGAGTTATATTATGTTATCTTGAGTTATGTTGGATACAAGCCTTTGGGATGCGGCGTATTTGGCATAAAGGGCCAAGTGGCCACGAATATTTGATTTAAAGGGCCAAGTGGCCACGAATATTTGAATAAGGGCCAAGTGGCCACGAATATTTGAATAAAGGGCCATAAAGCATTACGTACTTGGAGTCATGGGCGAAATACATATCCGGACAAAAGAACATGAACGACATGTATTTAGATAAACAACCATAATGAGATGTATTATTTGGATAAAGAACCATAGGCAGATGTATTATTTGGATAAAGAACCATAGACAGATGTATTATTTGGATAAAGAACCATAGACAGATGTATTATTTGGATAAAGAACCATAGACAGATGTATTATTTGGATAAAGAACCATAGACAGATGTATTATTTGGATAAAGAACCATAGACAGATGTATTATTTGGATAAAGAACCATAGACAGATGTATTATTTGGATAAAGAACCATAGACAGATGTATTATTTGGATAAAGAACCATAGACAGATGTATTATTTGGATAAAGAACCATAGACAGATGTATTATTTGAATAAAGAACCATAGACAGATGTATTATTTGGATAAAGAACCATAGACAGATGTATTATTTGGATAAAGGACCATAGACAGATGTATTATTTGGATAAAGGACAATGGAACGTTACATACTTGGATAAAGGACCATTGAGCAATGCGCAGGTTGGATGGAGAATAATTGAGGATGGAGTAACCGGCATTGATTGAGCTTGGCAGTGATAACTGTTTTTCCTATATCCAACTATCGCAGCGCCCCCCCCCCCCCGTTTCCCCCCCTCCCCCCCCCCCAGGTCCGCAGCCAACATACTGACAGTACAAGTACAGGTAATGGTTGATAATTCACGCGGCTCTAAAGTTAACCCTTAAAAACGGTCTACGTTTTCTAACATGCGTTTTCCAGGATGGCGAGCAACACTGAACATCATATATATATACCAACATCATACAACGGGGAACAACACTACAGCACATACAGTAACATCATACAACATACATCAGCACTGCGGCTCATGCAGTAGCATCATACAACATACAACAACAATGCAACACATGCAGTGACATCATACAACAAGACTACCGCACATGCAGTAACACCATACAACAAGACTACAGAATACACGTATATCTTCATATGATGTATAATAGGTCAGAAGATTCAATTCAATAACAAAATTCAACACAATAACACCCTCATTACACAATAACACCACAGGCCACAATAACACCACAGGCCACAATAACACCACAGGCCACAATAACACCACTGGCCACAATAACACCACAGGCCACAATAACACCACAGGCCACAATAACACCACAGGCCACAATAACACCACAGGACACAATAAGACCACTGGCCACAATAACACCACTGGCCACAATAACACCACAGGACACAACACCACTGGCCACAATAACACCAATGGCCACAATAACACCACTGGCCACAATAGCACCACTGGCCACAATAACACCACTGGCCACAATAACACCACAGGCCACAATAACACCACAGGCCACAATAACACCACTGGCCACAATAACACCACAGGCCACAATAACACCACAGGCCACAATAACACCACAGGCCACAATAACACCACTGGCCACAATAACACCACTGGCCACAATAACACCACAGGCCACAATAACACAACAGGCCACAATAACACCACAGGCCACAATAACACCACGAGATACAATAACACCACAGGCCACAATAAGATCACTGGCCACAATAACACCACTGGCCACAATAACACCACAGGCCACAATAACACCACTGGCCGCAATAACACCACTGGCCACAATAACACCACAGGCCACAATAACACCACTGGCCACAATAACACCACTGGCCACAATAACACAACAGGCCACAATAACACAACAGGCCACAATAACACCACGAGATACAATAACACCACAGGCCACAATAAGATCACTGGCCACAATAACACCACTGGCCACAATAACACCACAGGCCACAATAACACCACTGGCCGCAATAACACCACTGGCCACAATAACACCACAGGCCACAATAACACCACTGGCCACAATAACACCACTGGCCACAATAACACCACAGGCCACAATAACACCACTGGCCACAATAACACCACAAACCACAATAACACCACTGGCCACAATAACACCACAGACCACAATAACACTACAGGCCGCAATAACACCACTGGCCACAATAACACCACAGGACACAATAACACCACTGGCCACAATAACAGCACAGGACACAATAACACCACAGGCCACAATAACACCACTGGCCACAATAACACCTCTGGCCACAATAACACCACAGGCCACAATAACACCACTGGCCACAATAACACCACAAACCACAATAACACCACTGGCCACAATAACACCACAGACCACAATAACACTACAGGCCACAATAACACCACTGGCCACAATAACACCACAGGACACAATAACACCACTGGCCACAATAACAGCACAGGACACAATAACACCACTGGCCACAATAACACCACTGGCCACAATAACACCACTGGCCACAATAACACCACAGGCCACAATAACACCACTGGCCACAATAACACCACAAACCACAATAACACCACTGGCCACAATAACACCACAGACCACAATAACACCACTGGCCACAATAACACCACTGGCCACAATAACACCACTGGCCACAATAACACCACAGACCACAATAACACCACTGGCCACAATAACACCACTGGCCACAATAACACCACAGACCACAATAACACCACAGACCACAATAACAACACTGGCCACAATAACACCACAGGACACAATAACACCACAGACCACAATAACACCACTGGCCACAATAACACCACTTGTGACAAGAACACCACAGGCCACAATAACACCACAGGCCACAATAACACCACTGGCCACAATAACACCACTGGCCACAATAACACCACTGGCCACAATAACACCACAGGTCACAATAACACCACAGGCCACAATAACACCACAGGCCACAATATCACCCCATAACACACACCATAACAGCACCTCACACGAGCTTCAAAACTAAGTCACTTAAGAACAAAAACACCTCACATATAAGCACATATAATCACAAACTATCACATACAACCTCACATATGTTAACACCAATTCTCAGCTGTCAACAAATACCCTGGCGATGATTTTGTTCATGAAAGGAAATAGAGCAAATACAAAAGAACAAGCACAAAAAAAGCTGCTACAAAATATGCGAAAGAAAACATTTAAAATTTGCTTTTGTGTATAAGCTGAAATGCCAGTGAAAAATTGAACTTTCAATCTTAGAGCTTAAATAACGGAGCTTAAGCCGTGGTGTATTACAGTTTGTGGTAGTGTGACCTACACTATGCACTACAAGCTAGTGTAACCTACACTGTGTACTACAAGCTAGTGTGACCTACACTCTGTACTACAAGCTAGTGTGACCTACACCGTGTACTACAAGCCAGTGTGACCTACACTCTGTACTACAAGCTAGTGTAACCTACACTGTGTACTACAAGCCAGTGTGACCTACACTGTGTACTACAAGCTAGTGTGACCTACACTCTGTACTACAAGCTAGTGTGACCTACACCGTGTACTACAAGCCAGTGTGACCTACACTCTGTACTACAAGCTAGTGTGACCTACACTGTGTACTACAAGCTAGTGTAACCTACACTTACTGTGTACTACAAGCTAGTGTAACCTACACTTACTCTGTACTACAAGCTAGTGTAACCTACACTTACTGTGTACTACAAGCTAGTGTAACCTACACTTACTGTGTACTACAAGCTAGTGTAACCTACTCTTACTGTGTACTACAAGCTAGTGTGACCTACACTTACTGTGTACTACAAGCTAGTGTGACCTACACTTACTGTGTACTACAAGCTAGTGTAACCTACACTTACTGTGTACTACAAGCTAGTGTAACTACACTTACTGTGTACTACAAGCTAGTGTAACCTACACTTACTGTGTACTACAAGCTAGTGTAACCTACACTTACTATGTACTACAAGCTAGTGTAACCTACACTGTGTACTACAAGCTAGTGTAACCTACACTGTGTACTACAAGCTAGTGTAACCTACACTGTGTACTACAAGCTAGTGTAACCTACACTGTGTACTACAAGCCAGTGTGACCTACACTGTGTACTACAAGCTAGTGTGACCTACACCGTGTACTACAAGCTAGTGTGGCCTACACCGTGTACTACAAGCCAGTGTGACCTACACCGTGTACTACAAGCTAGTGTGACCTACACCGTGTACTACAAGCTAGTGTGACCTACACTGTGTACTACAAGCTAGTGTGACCTACACCGTGTACTACAAGCTAGTGTGACCTACACCGTGTACTACAAGCTAGTGTGACCTACACTGTGTACTACAAGCTAGTGTAACCTACACTTACTATGTACTACAAGCTAGTGTAACCTACACTGTGTACTACAAGCTAGTGTAACCTACACTGTGTACTACAAGCTAGTGTGACCTACACTGTGTACTACAAGCCAGTGTGACCTACACTGTGTACTACAAGCTAGTGTGACCTACACTGTGTACTACAAGCTAGTGTGACCTACACCGTGTACTACAAGCTAGTGTGACCTACACCGTGTACTACAAGCCAGTGTGACCTACACCGTGTACTACAAGCCAGTGTGACCTACACTGTGTACTGCAAGCCAGTGTGACCTACACTGTGTACTACAAGCCAGTGTGACCTACACTGTGTACTACAAGCCAGTGTGACCTACACTGTGTACTACAAGCCAGTGTGACCTACACCGTGTACTACAAGCCAGTGTGACCTACACTGTGTACTACAAGCCAGTGTGACCTACACTGTGTACTACAAGCCAGTGTGACCTACACTGTGTACTACAAGCCAGTGTGACCTACACCTGCTGTGTACTACAAGCTAGTGTGACCTACACCTGCTGTGTACTACAAGCTAGTGTTAGTTAGTGGTACAGATGGGGCCTGACAGCTGAGTGGACAGCGCTTCGGATTCGTAGTCTCAAGGTTTCGGGGTCGATCACCGGTGGAGGCGAAAACAAGTGGGCAGAGATTCTTTCATCCTGATACCCGTGTTCACCTTGCAGTAAGTAGGTACCTGCGAGTTAGTCAGCTGCTACGTGCTGCTTCCTGGGGGGTGTGTAACCGAAAGGAGGCCTGAGCGAGGACCGGGCCGCAGAGATGCTAAGCCCCGAAATCATCTCAAGATAAGACAGTGTGTATTACAGTTAATGTTTGTGTATCCTACAGTGAGGGTGAGTATATCCTACAGTGAGGGTGAGTGTATCCTACAGTGAGGGTAAGTGTATCCTACAGTGAGGGTGAGTGTATCCTACAGTGAGTGTGAGTGTATCCTACAGTGAGGGTGAGTGTATCCTACAGTGAGTGTGAGTGTAACCTACAGTGAGTGTGAGTGTATCGTACAGTGAGGATGAGTGTATCCTACAGTGAGGGTGAGTGTATCCTACAGTGAGGGTGAGTGTATCCTACAGTGAGGGGTAAGTATATCCTACAGTGAGGGTGAGTGTATCCTACAGTGAGTGTGAGTGTATCCTACAGTGAGGGTGAGTGTATCCTACAGTGAGGGTGAGTGTATCCTACAGTGAGGGTGAGTGTATCCTACAGTGAGGGTGAGTGCGTTACAAGCAGAGTATGCGCAACAGTCACTGGCTACTGTGAATTCCTAATGAGTCCGTGTGTCTTGCGTCACTGACTGTGAGCCTGAGTGCATGTGTACCAGTACTTCAGTTGTGGCCGCACGCGCCAGTCAGCGCATGGACCATGAACGCACGCCAGGAGATGCGTCACTGGGTATGATCAGTATGCGCATTACAGCCCGCATGGGTCGTCATGCAGAGAGTTGGCATGAGAGGAAAGTGGTGTAGCTGTCTGTCACGGTCCCTCAACCCCACCCTGGACAGGAGGGAAGGGGGGTGGAGGGGGTTGAGGGGGGGGAGGTAAGAGTATGGGGGGAGGGAGAGTGGGGGCGAGGGAGGGAAAATAGAAAAGAAGGATGGATGGAGGGAAGAAGATGGAGGTGGAGGAAGGGGGGAGAAGAAAGGAAGAGGAACAGGAAGGTGGAATGGAGGAAGGGATAAGGGAGGTGGAAGAGCAATGGAAAGGGAGGGGAAGGGAAATAAAGAGAGGAAGGGGAGCGGCGGTGATAGGGAGGGGGAAGGGAATGAAGCGGTTGGGAGAAAAGTGAGGAAGGGTAGGAAGGGAGATGACGGGGAGGGAGGGAAAGAGGGGGAGGGAGGGGCTGAGAATATGGACAGTGGAAAAGCGGGGAAGAAATAAGGGAAAGGGACGATCGATAAAAGGGGGAAGGGGGAGAATTCCAGAATTAAGTGACGGGAAAGATATAAAGGAAAGGGTTGTGTGTGTGTGGGGGGGGGGGGTTGGTGGGGGTAGAGGGGGAGGTTACTTTGAGATGGATTCGGGGCTTAGCATTCCCGCGGCCCGGTCCTCGACTAGGCCTCCTAAGGGATGGCAAAGGAATTCGGCAGTCATGCGGTCCAAGGAATCAAGCTTTCCCCCGCATGCTGACACATGCGTGCGGCCTCGGCTCAAGTCAATCTTCACTTGGACGAACTCACGCACCACGAACAAATTCGGTGGCCCCCAAAAAAACACCCTTGTATCAGCTGTGAGCATAATTTATCAGCTGTGAGCATAATTTATCAGCTGTGAGGATAATTTATCAGCAGTTAGCATAATTTATCAGTTGTGAGCATAATTTATCAACTGTGAGCATAATTTATCAGCTGTCAGCATAATTTATCAGCTGTCAGCATAATTAATCAGCTGTCAGCATAATTTATCAGCTGTCAGCATAATTAATCAGCTGCCAGCATAATTTATCAGCTGTCAGCATAATTTATCAGCTGTCAGCATAATTAACCAGCTGTCAGCATAATTTATCAGCAGTCAGCATAATTTATCAGCGTTCATCATAAATCATCAGCTATCAGTTAAATTGTCACTTGTCACCGTAAGTTCCTAGCTATCAACAAGAGTGCTCACCTATGAGAGCTGGTTAGCTGTCAGCATGAATCATCAGCCATCAGAGCTGGTCATCAGTTGTTAGCACGAGTCATCAGATCTTCAGGCTTGATCATCAACTAAGAGAAAATCAGTCAGCTGACAACTGACAAACTGGGCGTCAACTGTCAGAGCAATTCATCAACGTTTGCCTCCAGCTGTCATGGCTAATCATCAGGTGTCATAGCACACCTGTAGCATACCAGGTGAGGGTTCCGGCCCGGGCCCAGGCTCGACTTTTGTTAACTTGGTCCAACAGGCTGTTGCTTGGAGCGACCCGCAGGCCCACATATCCACNCCTCTCTGACGTCTGTTGTCTGATGTCCCTTCTCTGACGTCTGTTGTCTGATGTCCTCTCATTGACGTCTGTTGTCTGATGTCCTCTCATTGATGTCTGTTGTCTGATGTCTCTTTCTTTTACCTGTTCACTGATTGTATTCTGTTATATGCTAATGGAGGTTCCCTTCCTCATATCTGTTGCCGAATGTTTTCTCCCTGATACCTGATTTCTACCTCTGATACATGCTGTTCGATTTTTGCTACTTAATACATATTGTCTGACGCCTACTCCATAATACTTGTTGCCTGATACATATATATATATATATATATATATATATATATATATATATATATATATATATATATATATATATATATATATATATATATATATATATATATATATATATATATATGCAATATGCAATATACAATATATTTGTATGATATGTATATGCAACAAACAGTTTGCAATCAAGTAATAACGTGCTTGTCTTGGAAGCTAGACGTAGATATATAAGAATACTTAGCAAGAGGGTAAATATAAAAATGTTGTGGATTCCTTCTCACATTGGCCTGCAGGAACATGACAAAGTTGACGCCCTTGCTAAGGCTGCAGTAAATAAAGACATTATTGAACGGAATCTTGCGTTATCAAATAGGTCCCTTAAAAGTGTCATTAGACGAGAACTCCTGGATGGATTTGAAGAAAGTAGAACAGTGCAAGCTGGAACTAACAGGTCCTTTGTTCATCACAATGAAATGTGTGAAGTAAAACATGTGTCTGGTGCAAGTAACAAAGTCAGTAGACTAACAGATGTTGTCGCAGCTCGTGTAAGACTTGGCTACAAGTATCTCTGGCAGTTCGGCTTGTATAAGGATCTAGATGAAGTAAAGTGTAAAGTGTGTGGACAAAGACAGGGACACACACTCGAACACTATATCTTGGATTGTAGTAAAATTGAGCCATTTAGAGATAAATTTAAGCTCACTCTGTATGATATGGCAAGCTATCTTATTACCATGGAAAAATTACCTGAAATCCTTGCACTGTATCCACATTTCGCTTCCAGTAGATGAACGACATATGAGATTCAGAAACAAGTAGTGTATTGTAAGGACTAACAATAAACAGAAGCTCCCTTATGACTCTGTAATATCCCCATTGGTCAAACTATTATGTATTAGCGATAAGACCTACCATTAATGTATGATGACTTACTGTAAATACATAACTCTTGAATTAGCACTTTCTCTGTAACTAGCTGACATTGTAACTATAAGGTGTGAAGGATAGATGAAATTGTTTATGTAATAATCTAAGATGAGGTTTGATAAAGACCTTTTATGCCCTCTGTAATGTTTTTTGCGCTACCGCTCACAGGATGGGTATGAGGCGCACAATAAACTAGCCGCCTTCGGCGGCAACAATAAATGATACATGTATTCTGATACATGTTGTGATGATTACCACCTGATACTTGTTATTCTCACCACCATCATTATTCGATGTATTTTGTTTTTTTGGGGGAAGGGGAATTACCAGGGGGAAAGCGTCAAGCCATTACGACTATATAGCACTGGGAAGGGGTCAGGATAAGGATGTGGGATGGGACGGGGGGAAGGAATGGTGACCGACCACTTGGACGGTCGGGGATTGAACGCCGACCTGAATGAAGTGAAACCGTCGCTCAATTGTCCAGTACAAGTGGGGTGAGTATTCTGTTTGAGTTTTTTTCTTGACATGTTTTCCTCATACCTGTTGTTAATCATTTTAATATTCATTTGTAATTTTGACAAATATGTGTGTGGCGATTATATGTTCCTTGATGGAGTCCTGTTGTTTTTGCATTGTTAAACGCCTAGAGACTTTGTTGTCTTGTCTATATACTGAGTTTGTTGTGCTGACAATCCCCAAATGGCACGTGAAGGCGTAGACAATGATGGTCTCATGCATGGTGTTTAT
>WNGS01163555.1:9626843-9646637 GCA_020271785.1 Procambarus virginalis
ATGTCACACACTAAGATCTGTGAAGCTCTACAAAGCGTTTAAACAAGTCAAAATCATCAGATGAGGCGATAACTCTGTAAAGATCAATGTCTGTAAAGTGGCAATTACTTCTTTCCTGCGTTGCTGGTTACTGCTCTCTATTAATTACTAATTTTAGCTGTTCCTTGCACCCGCTCACCATTAATAGCTACTTGTTTCACGGGCTCCTGATGCCTGCCCGCTGTGAACTAATTTATTAGGCACCTGTTATGGTGCATGTTTCTCGTCCACAATACCAGGTCGTAAGGGAATCACACATCCACGGCATGCCTTGGTAGACAGGCCCCACAAGTGTCTCAGGTAATATGACAGGTGGCCCCACAAGTGTCTCAGGTAATATGACAGGTGGCCCCACAAGTGTCTCAGGTAATATGACAGGTGGCCCCACAAGTGTCTCAGGTAACATGACAGTTGCCTCACATGTTCTCAGTAACATGACAGGTTGCCTCACAGTGTCTCAGTACATGACGGTGGCCCACAATGCCTCAGTAACATGACAGATGTTGCCCCACGTGCCTCAGGTAACATGACAGGTGGCCCCACAGGTGCCTTCAGGTAACATGACAGGTGGCCCCACATGTGTCTCAGGTAATCATGACAGGTGGCCCCACAAGTGTCTGACAGGTAATATGACAGGTGGCCCCACAAGTGCTCAGGTAATATGACAGGTGGCCCCACAAGTGTCTCAGGTAACATGACAGGTGGCCCTACAAGGGCGTTCAGGAACACTGGGTATCACCTTTCACTAATTATCACCTATATACACGTAGGTGTCACGCAGATACTGTAGGAAATACCTGATCCTGATCAACCAGTCTGTGACTCATACGTCAGGCTGCGAGCAGCCGCGTCCAACAGCCTGGTTGATCAGCCAGCAACCAGAGGCCTGGTCGACACTGGGCCGCGGGAGGCTAAGCCCCGGAAGCACCTCAAGGTAATCTAAGGTAGGGATGGAGGGGGCCTGACAGCTGAGTGAACAGGCTTTCGAATTCATAGTCCTGAGTTCGGGTGACCCGGTGGACGGAAACAAATGGCAGAGTTTTTTTCACCCTGATGCCTATGGTTAAATAGCAGTAAATATTTCCTGGAAGTTAGACAGGTGCTATGGGCTCTTCCTGAGGGTGGGGGGGTGTTACAAAAAGAGGCTGGTCGAGGACCGGGCCGCGGGGACGCTAAGCCCCGAAAATCATCAAGATAACCAGTACACTATAGTTATCACCCATATATACCGTAAGTATGATCCCTCTACAGTGAACCGCTATACACTAAAAAAGAAGGTATCACACTATACACATACGTATCACACCTTCATATTGTAAGTATAATCCCGCATACACTGTAACACTACACTATACTCACCCCATATACACTGTAGGTACTGTAACCCCATCACCGTACCGTAGGTATCATACCCTTGTAAAGTATGTATAACCATATACTGTATCACCAGTATACTGTAGGTACTCTATACACGTAGGTACTCTCATACACTGTAGGTACTCTCACTCCATACACTGTAGGTACGTAACTCAACCTAGTACTCTCACTAACTATAGGTTCTCAACGTTCTCTCACCATACACTGTAGTACTCTCACCATACACTGTAGGTACTCTCACCATACACTGTAGGTACTCTCACCATACACTAGTAGGTACTCTCACCATACACTGGTAGGTATCTCACCATACACTGTAGGTACTCTCACCATAACACACTGTAGTACTCTCACACATACACTTGTAGGCATCACAAACCCTGGTTGACTACTGTAGAAGCTGAGCTAGTCTTCAGTGTATTCGTTGCTCAATTCTCTACTGATGAATCGGACTTGGTCGGACTTGTAGTTTATTATTGTTAGATTTTATTAATAATTTACCTTGCAAATCAGAACTGTCTTTTTTCTCTATGTAAAGTTTTTAATAGCGTAGTTTCTTGTAAATCGCAATGAGCGCTGAAATTAGCGATGAATTATGTTGCTAATATTGTAATTATATGCAATTTTAACCTGCTCTAAAGCATTTTGGTTGGGATTAGTGATAAGTGAAGCAATGCGCAGAATGCGTTGGGATATTATCATAAATAATACAGTTTCTTGTTTACACGCGGGGGTTCACAAGCCCCCTGTGTAACACAGGCGGTACGAACTACTTGTAGCTTTGATAATCACAGATTTAACACAGCTTGGGAAAGCTAATGTTTGTTTCTTGCCACATTTACTGTGACTTATTCTTATACTTAATACTTAAAATGATTTATTTTTTACCTGACCATGTATTTAGTATTTAGATGTGATCTATTTGAAAACAGCCAGGACTGAATGCTCAGAAGTTGTATATTGGAGCCTCATCATCATTAATTCCCAGAACTGACTTATCTTAGATCCCGACATGTAATTTAAATTCATGCAGTATATGTACTGTAAGATGCTGGTTATTTTGCACTTTTCAAAGGACGCTGCCAACGAGCTTACTGAAGATCATCACGGAGTTGACCAGTTGAGGCTGTCAACTTACCGTACAGAAATTGCTGAATAAGACAAATACGAGAATTCTTTTAAGAAGCGTTCGCATCAAAACATGTTAATTCTTGATCTATATCTGCTCTTGTTAGGGCTCCATTTAGGTGATGCAGTAAATACAATTTGGCTAAAATACTATAGAATGGACTTAAGTTCACTTGAACGTGTTTTATCAAGGGACATATTATCTCTTTCCACTGTAGTTAGGAATCTCAGCTCACAGGAGGAGTCTAGTTTAATTTAGTTCCTCAGGTACACTAGTTTCTTTCACAGCGTCCACTGCACAGCGTCTCAGGAAGGGGATCACATAAATTGCGATAGATACACACACACATCCACACACACGCATATACACACACACATCCACACACACACGTATATACACACATACATCCACACACACGCATACACACACACACACACACACACACACGCACACACACACACACACACACACACACACACACACACACACACACACACTATGACAGTTGAGAGGCGGGACCAAAGAGCCAAAGTTCAACCCCCGCAAGCACAAATAGGTGAGTACAAATAGGTGAGTACACACACACACACACACACACACACACGCGCGCTCACGCGCGCGCGCGGGCATGCACATAGGTCACAGGTCCTCACGGCCGAGCGGACAGAACTCTGGGAACGTGGTCCTCAGGGCCCTGGTTCGATTTCTGACCAAGGCAGAAAATTATGGACAGAATTCTTTCACCTGATGCTTGTTTTCACCTAGCAGTAAACATATACCTGGGAGTTAGACAGCTACTGTCTACTGAGTGTGTGAGAAAGAAATGTGTAGTAGATATGATAAAAGGAAAAATAGATCGGAGTCAGCATCCTGCAGGCACAAATAATAAATACAAACACACACACACACACACACACACACACACACACACACACACACACACACACACATACACACTTTATGTAAGACCAATCCTGGAGTATGCAGCTCCAACCTGGAGTCCATACCTACTTAAACACAAGACAAAGTTAGAGAAGATTCAGCGGTATGCCACCAGTCTCGTCCCGGAACTGAGAGGATTGAGCTACGAGGAAAGGCTAAAGGAGCTGAACCTCACATCCCTGGAAAACAGAAGAGTAAGGGGAGACATGATAACCACCTACAAAATTCTCAGGGGAATTGACAGGGTGGACAAAGACAAACTCTTCAGCACGGGTGGGACACGAACAAGGGGACACAGGTGGAAACTTAGTACCCAGATGAGCCACAGAGACGTTAGAAAGAATTTTTTCAGTGTCAGAGTAGTTAATTATTGGAATACACTAGGAAGTGATGTGGTGGAGGCAGACTCCATACACAGTTTCAAATGTAGATATGATAGAGCCCAGTAGGCTCAGGAATCTGTACACCAGTTGATTGACAGTTGAGAGGCGGGACCAAAGAGCCAAAGCTCAACCCCCGCAACCACAATTAAGTGAGTACAATTAGGTGAGTATACACACACACACACACACACACACACACACACACACACACACACACACACACACACACACACACACACAAACACACACACACATGGATGTGCAGAATCATGGAAAGATAAATTATTGGAGGTGTACAAGAAACTGTTTAAACCAGCATGTCTGGAAACCCACAAGAATGAGAGGCCATGACGGACCAGCTAGACTTTATGTGGTATTCACTCTGAACGATTTAGACATAAGGAAAATCCACTTGGAAGCTCCCGTGGGTATGAGCGACCACAGTGTACTGTTGTTTGAGTATCTGGCATAAGTAGTTGTTACTTGTTCAAGGAAAGGACCAGAAAACTAAAGGGAAAATATGAGAAGATAAGAAAATTCCAAATAGACATAACATGGATGACATAACATGGAGCTCAGGGGACAGGCTGCACAAGACATGACAGACTACGTCACCCAGAAGTGTAAGGAGGCAGAAGACAAGTTTGTTCAAGTCCAAAAGGAAAACACAAAGCGCAAATGAGGAACCCATGGTTTAATTTGGGAAATCAGCTGGCAAGGTCACTAAGTACAAGGGCGTGGAAAAACTACAGAAGTTACCGAAGACAAGATTAGAGACGGATAACAGAGGACCAGGAATGAGTACCTCGGGGTGAGAAGAGAGGCAGAAAGAGAGTCTTAAAACTTCATAGTAAATCATGCAAAGACCCAACCCAATTGTTGCACAACCACGCCAGAACGAAAACAACAGTGAAGGAGCAGGTAATGAAACTGAGGGTAGGGGCAGACAGGATCACTACAAATGACAAGAAAGTTTGCAAGGAGCCCAATAAGAAATTCCCGGTCTTTACAATAGAGTAAGGAGAACTTTCGGAACTAATATAGGGTATATCTAACCAGGCACCACTGCAGGAGTTTGAGATTACAGGTGGGACGGTAAAGAAGCATTTACTTGAATAGGATGTGGCAAAGGCTATAGACCCAGACGGCATCTCACCATGGATACTAAAAAAGGGAGCAGAAGCACTGTGCCTGCCACTCTCAATGATTTATAACAATTCACTGGTAACAGGAGAACTGTCAAAAATATTAAAGACAGCTAATGTAGTCCCAAAATAAGGAAGGAAGACAGACAGGTAGCACTGAAGTAAAGGCTAGTGTCCCTAACTTGCATTCCATGCAAGGTGATGGAGAAGATTGTGAAGCAAAGACTACTAGAAAAAATATCAGAAGAGAAAGAACTTTGTAACACATCACCAGCATGGGGATCAGGGATGGCACTTCTTCCTTTACGGGTCTAATATTGTTATTACAATCAACTACATTAGACTGTATACATGTTTCAATGTACGGATATGTAAAGGCAACTTTCTACTGTGCACTGCCACACAAGGACAGGGATGGGTTCGTAAAAGATGCAGCTTAAAAATAAACTAAATAAAATTGTTCTTCATTCCTTAAAATGGACAAGCAAATTTAGGATAAATTGTTAGGATGTCGTTCAGTACACCAGCTTCAATGAAATAATTACACAGTTGGTAGTACAATAGGTAAAAAATCTTTTACAGTTTCACGTTCAACAAAATAGTGTTCTAGTGAATGTCTTAAGGGTTTATCACAGAGTTTACAAGCTGAATATTCCGGTAATGGCTCAGCCTCACTAACCTGCCATATGGGCCAATAGCCAAGGCGAATTACCGCAATGGCTACATCACAGTTCCTGGTCCGGTTACTGTGCTGGCCAAACAAATACCTATTATTACAAAAGTTGTCATAGCTTTTAATGCTGCAGCTTTCAGGTCTCTGGGCATTTCTTAGTTCTTCTAAATCTGAATTAATTTCTTTAATTATATGTTTCTAATAATTGCATTAGATAGTCCAAACTCATAATAAATGTTTTCTTTCCTGCAAGCCTCATTGGCCAATCGATCTACATAGTCATGTTTTCCAACTCCAACATGGGATGGGATCCACACAAATTGCATACAAAATTATTATAATTGGCAAAAATTCCATCTCATTTAATATTACAAGCTACTTCAGACATTGTGATGGGTTATTTAAGGACTGCAGAGCACTTTTAGAGTCACAAAATATCACTCCTCCACCATTGAATTTAAGGTACTCAGTGGGTAGATAAATACCCAATAGCTCAGTCTGTGTCGTGCTTGCTCTAGTACAGAATCATCAGTAAAGGCATAGGATTCATTCAGTTGTATGAGATTTTGAAGATGACATTCAATAGCCTCTAGCGTTATACATTTTATAGTTTCAGTGCCGTACAACGAAACATATGAGTGGGTGGAGTGGCAAGCTCGTGGCCAATCAGCGTTAGTTTTGCAGTGTCGTCATCAGTGGGATTCCTGATCGGCCAGCAGATTGGCGAGTGGGTCACTGACCTCACGGCCGCGTAGAAGGTGAGACGACGGCGCTCTGAGAAAAATATCGCCAGTTTAGCAATTTGTATAGCAAGTTGAGCCAACTGGAGAGAGCAGAAGGACTTCGACCACAAGGAGAGGCTGGCCACATTTTGGATAAGGTAGAAACGTGGAAAGTGGCTGAGTGGATCGGCTGTTGGCAGTGAAGGCCACCAGGATGCCCTCGGTCAGCATGGGTGGCAGTGAAGGCCATCAGGATGCCCTCGGTCAGCATGGGTGGCAGTGAAGCTCACCAGGATGCCCTCGGTCAGCATGGGAGGCAGTAAAAGCCACCAGGATGCCCTCGGTCAGCATGGGTGGCAGTGAAGGCCATCAGGATGCCCTCGGTCAGCATGGGTGGCAGTGAAGGTCACCAGGATGCCCTCGGTCAGCATGGGAGGCAGTAAAAGCCACCAGGATGCCCTCGGTCAGCATGGGTGGCAGTGAAGGCCACCAGGATGCCCTCGGTCAGCATGGGTGGCAGTGAAGGCCACCAGGATGCCCTCGGTCAGCATGGGAGGCAGTGAAGGCCACCAGGATGCCCTCGGTCAGATTAGGGAAGTGTACACCACACACCCTCACCACGGCCGCACGCTACGTAGAGTGAGGATTGTCTACCAATTTCTGGAGGCAGTCCCGACACAATAATGAGTCAGTAGGTCGAGTCCAAGAAGTTGGCACACAGAGGCCAGGGCGAGAAGAGGCTCGTAGCACTCAACAGGACGTCCGACCGTCCTGTGTAGTGACTTTTAACCTTTGCGCCTGAGCGCAAGAAAGGCCCGTGATTGCTTCGATTATTTTATCTGCCCATTCGAAGAAACGTTAATCCCCAGTGACACTATATATGCTAAATGTTGGTCAAATCAGAAAGAACAGTGGTGGTGTAGTCCTAAGCCCTAGGTAGTGTAGCACCGCTGGCGACACTATTCACAGACTACCGAGGAAGGGACGTGGAGCGACGTACTCGCTCCGCGGGTACGTTAGTATTCCCCAAAATGCGTCAGTATTCTTATGGGAATACGGCACTTTTAGGGGCGCTGGAGCACTCCGAGGGCATGAACCCCTTATTACTCTCAACTGAGCGAGGGTGATCGTAGACTTCACCGGAGAGGAGCTGTTGGGGAGTGATCAACAACAACATCAAGGGTTTTGTGAGGGAGAAGAGAAGCCAAAGAGCACCTCTGACGTCACGGGATCATCTGGTGGAGAACTGACGTCATTGAGGCAACAGCCATTCCTAGCGAGCTGAAAGAATGTCTCTGGTTCTGTTTGAAGAATAGGATAAAGAATGGGAGATGAAGTCCTCATGAACGGACACATCAAACCAGTGTCCTGAAGACCACATAAAAGAATAACATCGGCGGCGTATGCGAGGCTGGCTAACATCAGAACTGCCTTCAGGAACCTGTGTAAGGAATCCTTCAGAACCTTGTATAACACATATGTAAAACCAATCCTGGAGTATGCGGCCTCAGCATGGAGCCCGTACCTTGTCAAGCACATGATTAAGCTGGAAAAAGTTCAAAGGTATGCAACTAGGCTAGTTCCAGAACTAAGAGGCATGAGTTACGAGGAAAGGCTGCATGAAATACACCTAACGTTGCTGAAAGATAAGAGAGCTCGGAGAGACATGATCACTATCTACAAAATTCTAAGAGGAACCGACAGGTAGATAAAGATTAATTGTTTTAACACTGTGGGTACGCGAACAAGGGGACACAGGTGGAACTGAGTACTAATATGAGCCACAGGGACGCTAGAAAGAACTTGTTCATTGTCAGTAGTTAACAGATGGAATGCATTAGGCAGTGATGTGGTGGAGGCTGACTCCATACATAGTTTCAAATGTAGATATGATAGAGCCCAGTAGGCGCAGGAATATGTACACCGGGTGATTGACAGTTGAGAGGCGGGACCAAAGAGTCAGAGCTCAACCCCCGCTCAACACACAAACATACCTATCCCTTCACACACAGAACAACAAACAACAGCCAGTCTTACTCACAAAGACACATAGACCAGCTACACTCTCTCTCTCCCACCACACACACACACACACACCCACCCACACACACACACACACACAGTCGGACAGACAGACACAAAGCCAAATTGGCCACTAACACCGTTCTTGGAGGTGCATAACAGCATCAGGGGGATGAAGGTGGTGGTGGTGGTCTCATCGGCACTTCTCTCCCCTGGATTTTCATAATACAATTTGCAATATCAATTTCTCTGGCCACAGGCTGCCCGCTTTGTACTTTCCATGAATATATAGCAGCCGCGAAGGGTTTAATTGCTATATGCAGATATCTTGGTCGGAGGTCCGAGTGTCCGGGGTGATAATGTGGCTTGCTTGTCCTCTCTTTACCTCACACCTCCTCTCTAATTACTAATTATGCCATCGTTACCCGATATGCTAAGAATTTTGGTGCTGGTGCTGGAGGATGTGTGTGTGTGTGTGTGTGTGTGTGTGTGGTGTGTGTGTGTTGTGTGTGTGTGTGGTGTGTGTGTTGTGTGTGTGTGTGTGTGTGTGATGTGTGTGTGTGTGTGTGTGTATGTGTGTGTGTGTGTGTGTGTGTGTGTGTGTGTGTGTGTGTGTGTGTGTGTGTGTGTGTGTGGTGTGTGTGTGTGTGTGTGTGTGTGTGTGTGGTGTGTGTGTGTGTGTGTGTGTGTGTGTGTGTGTGTGTCTGTGTGTGTATGTGTGTGTTGTGTGTGTGTGTGGTGTGTTGTACTCGCCAAGTTCCCTAGTTGTGTTCGCGGGGGTGAGCTCTGGCTCTTTGGTCCCGCCTTTTAACTGTCAATCACCCGGTGTACATATTCCTGAGCCTACTGGACTCTATCATATCTACATTTGAAACTGTGTACGGAGTCAGCCTCCACCACAACACCACTTAATGCATTCCATTTGTTAACTACCCTGACACTAAAAAAAAATTCTAACGTCTCTGTGGCTCATCTGGGTACTAAGTTTCCACCTGTGTCCCCTTGTTCGTGTTCCACTCGCGCTAAAGAGTTTGTCTTTGTCCACCCTGTCAATTCCCCTGAAAATTTTTGTAGGTGGTTATCATGTCTCCCCTTACTCTTCTGTTTTCCAGGGTTGTGAGGTTCAGCTCCCTTAACTTTTCCTCGTAACTCATTCCTCTCAGTTCGGGACCATCTGGTGGCATACCTCTGAATCTTCTCTAACTTCGTCTTGTGTTTAACTTGGTATGGACTCCAGGCTGGAGCTTCATACTCCAGGATTGGTCTTACATAAGTGGTATACAGGGACCTGAACGATTCCTTACACAAGTTTCTAAAGGCAGTTCTTATATTGGCCAGTCTAGCATATGCCGCTGATGATATCCTTTAATGTGGGCCTCTGGGGATAGGTTCGGTGTGATAACGACCCCCAGATCTTTCTCTCTATTTGACTCTTGTAGGATTTCACCTCCCAGATGGTACCTTGTGTTCAGCCTTCTGCTCCCTTCGCCTAATTTCATTACTTTACACTTTCCAGAGTTGAACTTTAGCAGCCATTTTCTAGACCATTCCTCCAGTTTGTCCAGGTCATCCTGTAGTCCTGTCTATCTTCATCTGTTTTGACTCTTCTCATAATTTTTTACATCGTCAGCACAACATTGAGAGGAATGAGTCTATAACCTCCGGAAGATCGTTTACAAAATATAAACGGGATGGGTCCAAGTACTGAGCCCTGGGACTCCGCTGGTGACATCTCGCCACTCTGATGTCTCACCTCTCACCGTTACCCGCTGTTCCTGTTGCACCCTTCCCTTTTAATCCTGCCTGTTGCTCTAACTTTTTTAACAGCCTTTTATGGGGTACTGTGTCAAAGGCTTTCTGCCAGCCCAGGAAAATGCAGTGTGTGTGTGTGTGTGTGTGTTTGTGTGTGTGTTGTGTGTGTGTGTGTGTGTGTGTGTGTGTGTGTGTGTGTGTGTGTGTTTGTGTGTGTTAATGTATAAAGGATACATGGGTGTCTATGAATTAGGCTAAGTGGGTATTTATACTCGTAAGAGAGTGTGTCTATGTGCCTGTATTACCTAAGTGTAGTTACAGGATGAGAGCTACGCTCATAGTGTCTCGTCTTCCCGTTCTCTTTGTCGTATAACGCTTTGAATGTTTGTATTCACCTAGTTGTATTCACCCAGTTGTGCTTGCGGGGGCTGAGCTTTGCTCTTTTGGCCCGCCTCTCAACTGTCAATTAATCAACTGTTACTAACCCTTTTTTCCCCACCCACACTCGTCTGATTTTCCAGTGGCTCAATTGTTTACCTTGTTTACTCCGCGTCGCCCTCGTTCGTATCTCTGCCATGTCTAAACGCCCGTCTCTATCTATACTTGTAGATTCCTCTGAATCATTCTACGTCGTGACCATGTCCTTCTTGCCTCACTTCTACTTCATGGACTCCATGTTCAGGCAACTATGTCAGTTCTCGAGTGAGCTCCGGCCACTCACTTCTGGGACTAGTCTGGTGTCACATCTCTCAGCTCTGGGACTAGTCTGGTGTCACATCTCTCAGCTCTGGGACTAGTCTGTTGTCATATCTCTCAGCTCTGGGACTAGTCTGGTGTCACATCTCTCAGCTCTGGAACGTCTGGTGTCACATCACCTGATGTTCTCGCAACTGTGTTATATACTTTGTGTGTGAAGGCTACCTTGAGTCAGGTCGTATTGAGAGGTGGCCAAGGTCTGTGTGCTTTTAATATAACCTCTACTTCCAGTCGCTTCCCGTCCTTGGTAAGTGTGGGAGTTTATCCCAATAATCTCGCAGCTTCCCGGCATCATCCGTCATCGGGCGTGACTTTATCATCTGTTTTATCTCGTCAGCCTGGGGCCTGCCTCTCTGTTCAACCCACTTGGAGTTGATGGTGAGCGACGGTCTCGCTTCAGGCAGTTCGGCGTTCAATTCCCGACCGTCCAAGTAGTTTGGGAAACACACACACACACTCGGACTATATACCACTGGACAGGATATGAGGATAAGGACTTTTGGATAGGACGGAGAGAAAGGAATGGTTCCCAAACTACTTGGACGGTCGGGAATTGAACGCCGAACTGCCTGAACGAGACCGTCGCTCAACCATCAACTCCAAAGTGGTTGAACAGAGAGGCAGGCCCCAGGCTGACGAGATAAAACAGATGATAAAGTCACGCCCGATGACGGATGATGCCGGGAAGCTGCGGATTATTGGGATAAACTCCCACACTTACCAAGGACGGGAAGCGACTGGAAGTAGAGGTTATATTAAAGCACACAGACCTTGGCCAATCCTCTCAATACGACCTGACTCAAGGTAGCCTTCACACACACAAGTATATAACACAGTTGCGAGAACATCAGGTGATGTGACACCAGACGTTCCAGAGCTGAGAGATGTGACACCAGACTAGTCCAGAGGAGAGATATACACAACTAGTCCAGAGCTGAGAGTGACCTACCAGACTGATCCTAGTCCAGAGCTGAGAGATATGACACCAGACTAGTCCCAGAAGTGAGTGGCCGGAGCTCACTCGAGAACTGACATAGTTGCCTGAACATGGAGTCCATGAAGTAGAAGTGAGGCAAGAAGGACATGTCACGACTTAGAATGATTCAGAGGAATCTACAAGTATAGATAGAGACGGGCGTTTAGACATGGCAGAGATACGAACGAGGGCGACTGCGGAGTAAACAAGGTAAACAATTGAGCCACTGGAAAATCAGACGAGTGTGGGTGGGGGGGGGAAAAGGGTTAGTAACAGTTGATTAATTGACAGTTGAGAGGCGGGCCAAAAGAGCAAAGCTCAGCCCCCGCAAGCACAACTGGGTAATACAACTAGGTGAATACAAACATTCAAAGCGTTATACGACAAGAGAACTGGGAAACGAACACTATAGCGTAGCTCTCATCCTGTAACTACACTTAGGTAATTACAGGCACATAGACCACACTCTCTTACGAGTATAAATACCCTTAGCCTAATTCATAGACACCCATGTATCCTTTATACATTAACACACACAAACACACAACACCCACACACACACACACACACACACACACACACACACACACACACACACACACACACACACACACACACTGCATTTTCCTGGGCTGGCAGAAAGCCTTTGACACAGTACCCCATAAAAGGCTGTTAAAAAAGTTAGAGCAACAGGCAGGATTAAAAGGGAAGGTGCAACAGGAAACAGCGGGTAACGGTGAGAGGTGAGACATCAGAGTGGCGAGATGTCACCAGCGGAGTCCCACAGGGCTCAGTATTGGACCATCCCGTTTTCTAATATTTGTAAACGATCTTCCGGAGGTTATAGACTCATTCCTCTCAATGTTTGCTTGATGATGTAAAAAATTATGAGAAGAGTCAAAACAGATGAAGATAGACAGAGACTACAGGATGACCTGGACAAACTGGAGGAATGGTCTAGAAAATGGCTGCTAAGTTCAACTCGGAAGTGTAAAGTAATGAATTGGCGAAGGGAGCAGAAGGCTGAACACAAGGTACCATCTGGGAGGTGAAATCCTACAAGAGTCAAATAGAGAGAAAGATCTGGGGGTCGTTATCACACCGAACCTATCCCAGAGGCCCACATTAAAAGGATATCATCAGCGGCATATGCTAGACTGGCCAATATAAGAACTGCCTTTAGAAACTTGTGTAAGGAATCGTTCAGGTCCCTGTATACAACTTATGTAAGACCAATCCTGGAGTATGAAGCTCCAGCCGGAGCCCATACCAAGTTAAACACAAGACGAAGTTAGAGAAGATTCAGAGGTATGCCACCAGACTGGTCCCGGAACTGAGATGGAATGAGTTACGAGGAAAAGTTAAGGGAGCTGAACCTCACAACCCTGGAAAAACAGAAGAGTAAGGGGAGACATGATAACCACCTACAAAATTTTCAGGGGAATTGACAGGTGGACAAAGACAAACTCTTTAGCGCGAGTGGAACACGAACAAGGGGACAAGGTGGAAACTTAAGTACCCAGATGAGCCACAGAGACGTTAGAATTTTTTTTTTTAGTGTCAGGGTAGTTAACAAAGGAATGCATTAAGTGGTGTTGTGGTGGAGGCTGACTCCTACACAGTTCAATGTAGATATGATAGAGTCCAGTAGGCTCAGGAATATGTACACCGGGTGATTGACAGTTGAAAGGCGGGACCAAAGAGCCAGAGCTCAACCCCCGCGAACACAACTAGGTGAACTTGGCGAGTACACACACACCCACCACACACACAGACAAACACAGACACACACACACACACACAACACATCCCACCCACACACACACACACACACAACACACACCACACACACACACCAAACACACACACACACACACTACACACACAGACACACACACACACACACACATACACACACACACACACACACACACACACACACCACACACACACACACACACACACACACACACACACACACACACACTCCTCCAGCACCAGCACCCAAAATTCTAGCATATCCGGGTAACGATGGCATAATTAGTAATTAGAGAGGAGGTGTGAGGTAAAGAGAGGACAAGCAAGCCACATTATCACCCCGGACACTCGGACCTCCGACCAAGATATCTGCATATAGCAATTAAACCCTTCGCGGCTGCTATAATATTCATGGAAAGTACAAAGCGGGCAGCCTGTGGCCAGAGAAATTGATATTGCAAATTGTATTATGAAAATCCAGGGGAGAGAAGTGCCGATGAGACCACACACCACCACCCTTCATCCCCCCTGATGCTGTTATGCACCTCCAAGAACGGTGTTAGTGGCCAATTTGGCTTTGTGTCTGTCTGTCCGACTGTGTGTGTGTGTGTGTGTGTGTGTGTGTGGGTGTGTGTGTGTGTGGTGTGTGTGTGGTGGGAGAGAGAGAGTGTAGCTGGTCTATGTGTCTTTGCGAGTAAGACTGGCTGTTGTTTTGTTGTTCTGTGTGTGAATGGATAGGTATGGTTTGTGTGTGTTGTCTGGCGTGGGTTGAGCTCTGGCTCTTTGTCCCCGCTCTTTTAACTGTCAATCACCAGGTGTACATACTTCCTGAGCCTACTGGTGCTTATCTATCTACATTTGAAACTTGTATGGTGTCAGCCTCCACCACATCACTGGCCTAATGGCATTCCACCGTTAACTTCTCTGCCACTGAAACAAGTTCTATTCTAGCAAATCCTCTGATGCTCATATGGGTACATCAGTTTCCACCTGTGTCCCCTTGTTTCGCGTACCCACAGTGTGTTAAACAATTATCTTTATCTACTCCTGTCGGTTCCTCTTAGAATTTTGTATGATAGAGAGTCATGTTCTCCGAGCTCTCCTATCTTTCAGCAACGTTAGGTGTATTTCATGCACATCTTTCCTCGTAAACTCATGCCTCTTCGTTCTGGAACTAGCCTAGTTGCATATCCTTTGAGCTTTTTCTCAGTTAGTCTGTACGCTTGACTACGGTGGATGCTCATGCTGAGGCTCATACTCAGGATTGGTTTTACATATGTGTTATACAAGTTCTGAATGATTCCTTACAGCAGGTTTCCGGAAGGCAGTTCTGATGTTAGCCAGCCTCGCTACGCCGCCCGCGATAGTTATTCTTTTTTGTGCGCTTCAGGAAACTGGTTTGGTATGATACCAACCTAGATCTTTCTCTCTGTCCGTTTCATGAAGGATTCATCTCCCATTCTTTATCCTATTCTTCAAACAAAACCAGAGACCTTCTTTCAGGTCGCTAGGATTGGCTGTTGCCTCAATGACGTCAGTACTCCACCAGATGATCCGTGACGTCAGAGGTGCTCTTGGGCTTCTCTTCTCCCTCATAATAACCTTGATGTTGTGATGTTGTTGTTGATCACTCCCCAACGGTCTCTCTCCGGTGAAGGCCTTCTGATCACCCTCGCTCAGTTGAGAGTAATAAGGGGTCTCAGCCCTCGGAAGTCTCCACGCCCCTAAAAGTGTAGTATTCCCATAAGAATACTGACGCATTTTGGGGAATACTGACGTACCCGCGGAGCGAGTACTTCGCTTTCTACGTCCTTCCTCGGTAGTCTGTGAAATATGTCGCCAGCGGTGCTACCTACCTGGGCTTAGGACTACACCACCACTGTTCTCTCTGGTTTGACAACATTTTAGCATTATAGTGTCACTGAGATTAACGTCTTTTCGATTGGCAGATAAAATAATCGAAGCAATCACGGGCCTTATCTTGCGCTCAGCCGCAAAGGTTTAAAAGTCACTACACAGGACGGTCGGACGTCCTGTTGAGTGCTAAGAGCCTCTTCTCGCCCTGGCCTCTGTGTGCCACTTCTTGGACTCGACCTACTGACTCATTATTGTGTCGGGACTGCCTCCAGAAATTGGTAACAATCCTCACTCTACGTAGCGTGCGCCGTGGTGGGTGTGTGTGGTGTACACTTCCCTAATCTGACCGAGGGCATCCTGGGGCCTTCACTGCCACCCATGCTGACGAGGGCATCCTGTGGCCTTCACTGCCACCCATTTGACCCGAGGGCTCCTGGTGGCCTTTCACTGCCACCCATGCTGACCGAGGGCATCCTGGTGGCTTCACTAGCGAAACACCCATGTGACCGAGGGCATCCTGATGGCCTTCACTGCCTCCCATGCTGACCGAGGGCATCCTGATGGCCTTCACTGCCACCCATGTGACCGAGGGCATCCTGATGGCCTTCACTGCCACCCATGCTGACCGAGGGCATCCTGATGGCCTTCACTGCCACCCATGCTGACCGAGGGCATCCTGATGGCCTTCACTGCCTCCCATGTCTGACCGAGGGCATCCTGATGGCCTTCACTGCCTACCCATGCTGACCGAGGGCATCCTGATGGCCTTCACTGCCACCCATGCTGACCGAGGGCATCCTGATGGCCTTCACTGCCACCCATGCTGACCGAGGGCATCCTGATGGCCTTCACTGCCTCCCATGTTTGAAAACCGAGGGCATCCTGAGTGCCTTCACTGCCACCCATGTTGACCGAGGGCATCCTGATGGCCTTCACTGCCCTGTGACGGCATCTGGTGCTTCACTGCCACCTACGAGGGGCATCCTGATGAGCCTTCACTGCCACCCATGCTTGACCGAGGGCATCCTGATGGCCTTCACTGCCACCCATGTCGACCGAGGGCAATCTCACTCCCTGACCTCGGTGGCCTTCACTGCCTCCCATGTTGACCGAGGGCATCCTGATGGCCTTCACTGCCTCCCATGTTGACCGAGGGCATCTGGTGAGCTTCACTGCCTCCCTGCTGACCGAGGGCATCCTGGATGGCCTTCACTGCCACCATGCTGACCGAGGGCATCCTGATGGCCTTCACTGCCTCCCAGTCTGACCGAGGGCATCCTGTGAGCCTTCACTGCCTCCCATGCTGACCGAGGGCATCCTGATGGCCTTCACTGCCTCCATGCTGACCGAGGGCATCCTGGTGGCCTTCACTGCCACCCATGCTGACCCGAGGGCATCCTGGTGAGCTTCACCTGCCTCCCATGCTGACCGAGGGCATCCTGATGGCCTTCACTGCCTCCCATGCTGACCGAGGGCATCCTGGTGGCCTTCACTGCCAAAGCCGACTCACTCAGCCCTTTCCACTTCTACCCTTATACAAATGTGGCCAGCCTCTCCTTGTGTCCGAAGTCCTTCTGCTCTCATCCGTTGGCTCAACTTGCTTACAAATTGCTAAAGGCGATACTTTTTCTCAGAGCGCCGTCGTCTCACCTTCTACGCGGCCGTGAGGTCAGTGGACCCACCGCCCAATCTGGCTGGCCGATCAGGAATCCCACTGATGACGACACTGCAAAACTAACGCTGATTGGCCACGACCTTGCCACTCCACCCACTGCATATGTTTCGTTGTACGGCACTGAAACTATAAAATGTATAACGCTAGAGGCTATTGAACTGTCATCTTCAAAATCTCATACAACTGAATGAATCCTATGCCTTTACTGATGATTCTGAGCTAGAGCAAACACGACACAACTGAGCTATGGTATATTATCTACCCACTGAGTACCTCAATTCAGTGGTGGAGGAGTGATATTTTGTGACTCTTAAAAGTGCTCTGCAGTCTTAAATAACCCATCACAAGTCGAAGTAGCTTGTAATATTAAATGACGATGGAATGTTTGTTAATTATAATGAATTTTTGTATACATTTGTGTGGATCCCACCCATTTGAGTTGGAAAACATGCCTAACGTAGATCGATTGGCCAATTAAGGGTTGCAGGAAAGAAACACATTCATTCTGACTTTGGACATGCTATTGCAATTAGAGAAACATAAAATTACAGAAATTAATTCAGATTAGAAGAACTAAGAATGCCCGAGAAAACCCTTAAAGCTGCAGCATTAAAAGCTATGAAAACTTTTGTGTAATAATAGGTATTTGTTTGGCCAGCATAGTAACCGCAACCAGGAATGTGATGTAGCCATTGCGGTAATTTCGTTCTTGGCTATTGCCCATATGGCAAGTTAGTGAGGCTGAGCCATACCGGAATATTCATCTTGTAAACTCTGTGATAAACCCTTAGCATTCCCTAGAACACTATTTTTGTTGAACGTGAAACTGTAAAAGATTTTTTACCTATTGTACCACCAACTGTGTATTATTTCATGAAGCTGGTGTACTGAACGACATCCTAACAATGTTCGTAATTGCTTGTCCATTTTAAGGAATGAAGAACAATTTTATTAGATATTTTTTTAAGCTGCTCTTTACGTAACCCATCCCTGCACTTGTGTGGCAGTGCACAGTGAAGTTTTCCTTAATATTCGTACATTGAAAACATGTATAAAAGTCTTATGTAGTTGATTGTAACTAAGATATTTAGACCCGCAAAGGAAGAATTGCCATCCCTGATCCCCATGTGGTGATGTGTTACAAAGTTCTTTCTTTTTTATATTTTTCTAGTAGTCTTTGCATCACAATCTTCTCCATCCCCTTCCCCGGTAGCCAAGTTAGGCCTAGCCTTTACTTTAGTGTACCTTCTGTCTGTCGTTCTTATTTTTGGGACTACATTAGCTGTCTTTAGTATTTTTGACAGTTCTCCTGTTACCAGTGAATTGTTATAAATCATTGGAGTGGCAGGCACATGCTTCTGCTCCTACTTTTTTAGTAATCAAGTGGGAGATTCCTTCTGGGTCTATAGCCTTTGTCAACTACCTATTTCACAGTAAATGCACTTCTTAACCGTCCCCAACTGTAATCTCAAACTCTTGCAGTGGTGCATGGTTAGATATACCCTATCTAAGTTCTGAAAATTCTCCTTACTCTATTGTGAAAATCTCCTGGAATTTCTTATTGGGCTCCTTCGCACACTGTTCTTGTCTTTTTAGTGGATCTGTCTGCCCCTATCCTCGTTTCATTACCTGTTCCTTAACTGTTGTTTTTCAGTTCTGATGTGGTGTGCAGCAATGGGTTGGGTCTTTGCTTGATTTTACTATGAATTTTTGAAGGCTTCCTTTCTGCCTCCTTTCTTCACCCGAGTACTCATTCCTGGTTCTGTCTACTTGTCTCTGATCTTGTGTTCGGTTAACTCTGTATTTTTTCCCCACGCCCTTGTACTTGTGACCTTGCCAGCTATTTCCCAAGATTAACCATGGGTTTTCCTCATTTGCGCCTTTGTGTTTTCCTTTTGGACTGGAACACACCTTCTCCGCCTCCTTCCTCCTACACGTTCTTGGGTGATCGTAAGTCTGTCATGTCTTGTGCAGCCTGTCCTCTGAGCTCCCATGTTATGTCATCCATGTTTATGTCTATCTTTGGATTTTCTTATCTTCTCATATTTTCCCTTTAGTTTTCTGGTCCTTTCCTTGATAAGTACAACTACTTATGCCAAGATACTCAAACACACAGTACATTGGTCGTACTCATACCCACGGGAGCTTCCAAGTGGATTTTCCTTATGTCTAAAATCGTTCAGAATGAATACCACATAAAGTCTACTGGTTCGTCATGGCCTCTCATTCTTGTGGGTTTCCAGACATGCTGCGCTTAAACATTTTGTTGCCACCTCCAATTATGCTCTCCATGTTTCCTCAACTCCATGCTGTGTTCTTTGTTGACACACCATTGTGTGTGGTGTTGTGTGTGTGTTGTGGTGTGTGTGTGTGTGTGTGTTGTGTGTGTGTGTGTGTAGTTTTGTTCTGTGTGTGTTTGTGTGGTTGTGTGTACTCCACCTAATTGTACTCACCTATATTGTGTCTTGCGGGGTGAGCTTTGGACTCTTTTGGTCCCGCCTCTAACTGTCAATCAACTGGTGTACGGTCATGACCTACTGGGCCTCTATCATATCTACATTTGAACTGTGTAATGGAGTCAGCCTCCA
>WNGS01163555.1:9657113-9672783 GCA_020271785.1 Procambarus virginalis
CTGTTTATCATCTATGTGCACCTCCTTCTCTTTCTCTCTCTCTCTCTCTCTTACACATGATCTTTCTCTCCCAATGCATTCTTCCTCTTCCCTCCTTCATCAACTTCACTACTTTCTAATCTGCCTCATCCTCTCTTCTTTAATTTATATTTCCATGTTTATATCCATGTTTCTCTTCTTCTCTTAGCTTGGACTTTCTCCTTCTCTCTAACACTACTCTTTTCTCTATTATCCTCCTCTCCATCTCTCACTGCTCACCTCTTACTGTCTTTCTAATATCTGCTTCTCTCTCCCTCATCCCTAACCTTGGTCTCTCTCCCTCTATCCTCCCTCCCTATATGAACTTCTCCAACACTCACCCATTCCTCTCTTCCTCCCCATCCTTACTTCTGTCTCTTTAGCGTTCTTGTCATCCTTTTCCCCAGCTCCCCATTCCTTCGTCTCTCTCATCCTGCCCAAGAAGGCCGGGCCATCTTCCCTCCAATCCTACCATCTCTTCCTCTCTCATCCTGCCCAAGAAGTCCGGGCCATCCTCCTCCTCCCCATCCTACCACCCCTTCCTCTCTCATCCTGCCTAAGGAGGCTAGACAATCCTTCCCACCTCACCTATCCCTGCCACTCACATCCTGCTCAAGGAGGCTGGGCCATCCTCCCTCCCATCCTACCATCCCTGCCACTCACATCCTGGCCAAGGAGGTCGGGCCATCCTTCTAGCGGTCATGTGGCCGACATAGCGAGGCACAATTAATCTTACATGCATGGAATATTCAATGACTCGAGCCCAAGCACGCTTGGTAATGATGATAATTACAATTTAATAAACGTTGACAGGCCAACTTCCGCCTGAGGGTCGGCGAGCCTGCCGATATGTATGTGTTTATTAATGGTGCTTTTAGCCAATTGAGCTGATTACGGTGCTGGCGATGGGGTATAGAGGGAATGGGGGGAAATGGGGGATAGTGGTGAGGCAGTGAAGGAGGTGGAGTGGAAGTGGATGAATATTTGGTGACTGATGGCATGATGAATGAGGTGATGGTAACTATGGCGGTAATGGAGGTAATGACAACATTGGTGTTAGTGGGGGTGTTGATAATGGTGGTGGTGGTGGTGGTGGTGGTGGTGGTGGTGGTGGTAATGGGGGGTTATTGGGTACTGTGGTTGTAATGAAGATAATGGTGGTTGTTGAGAATGAAGTGTTGGTGGCTGATGCTGGCGATGGTGTTGATGGTTGTGGTTATGGTGTTGGTAGCAGATATGATAGTTGTGTTGTTGGTGGTGGTGGTTGTGGTGGTGGTGATGGTTGTGGTGGTGGTGATGGTTGTGGTGGTGGTGGTGGTGTTTGAGGTGATGGTGGTGGTGGTGGTAATGATGGTGGTGTTGTTGGTGATGGTAGTGGTGATGGTGTTGTTGTTGTTCTTTTTGTTGGTGGTGGTGTTGGTGATGGTGGTGGTGATGGTGTTGTTGGTGTGGTGATGGAGGTGTTTTTGTTGTTGATAGTGGTGGCGATTGTGATGGTGATGGTTATGGTGGTGGTGATGGTGGTTGTTTTGGTGATGATGGTGGTGGTGTTGGTGGTGAAATCTATCAGTGTGTGTGTTGGCTCCCTAATAACATGCACTCTCACAATATATTCCACTAACCTTCCGTCACTAACTGCACCACTAACTTATCGTGCCCAAACAACCTCTCGTCACTACCTGTCCCACTAACATTCTGCCACGAACTAACCTAATAACATTTTACCACTAACTACCCAGCTACTTTTCCACCACTATCTGTCCCACTAACGTTTCACCACCAAGTGCCACACTAACCTTCCACCACTAACTGCCGTACACTCTCTGGCACACTAACCTTCCGCCACTCTCTGACACACTAACCTTCCGTCACTCTCTGACACACTAACCTTCCGCCACTCTCTGACACACTAACCTTCCGCCACTCTCTGACACACTAACCTTCCGCCACTCTCTGACACACTAACCTTCCGTCACTCTCTGACACACTAACCTTCCGGCACTCTCTGACACACTAACCTTCCGGCACTCTCTGGCACACTAACCTTCCGGCACTCTCTGACACACTAACCTGCCGGCACTCTCTGGCACACTAACCTTCCGTCACTCTCTGACACACTAACCTTCCGGCACTCTCTGACACACTAACCTTCCGCCACTCTCTGACACACTAACCTTCCGCCACTCTCTGACACACTAACCTTCCGGCACTCTCTGACACACTAACCTTCCGGCACTCTCTGACACACTAACCTTCCGCCACTCTCTGACACACTAACCTTCCGGCACTCTCTGACACACTAACCTTCCGCCACTCTCTGACACACTAACCTTCCGCCACTCTCTGACACACTAACCTTCCGCCACTCTCTGACACACTAACCTTCCGCCACTCTCTGACACACTAACCTTCCGCCACTCTCTGACACACTAACCTTCCGGCACTCTCTGGCACACTTACCTTCCGCCACTCTCTGACACACTAACCTGCCGCCACTCTGACACACTAACCTGCCGCCACTCTGACACACTAACCTGCCGCCACTCTGACACACTAACCTGCCGCCACTAACTCATGCAGCCACTAACTGTCCGGTTAAACTTCATCTTCTGACTGCCAGACAGGCCTGTAATCACCTATGATTGTGTCACTAACAATCTGCCACATATCTCCCCTCCTTCACTGAATCTCCCATTAGAATCCCATCAATTGTTCACGTCTCTAAAGTGTTAGTTAAGGGTTTTCTTTCCATTCTACCATTCACATTCTCCACTTGGTTAGGTTAGGTTGGTTGGTTGAACTTACTCAACCAACCTAACCATAGGTTGGTTGAGTAGATTCGAGTGGTTAGGCAAGTTAACAACTGCATGTTTGACAGTATTCGATCATGAAAACGCGTTGATGACTTTCAATCAATCTTGTTTTGAGCTCAACTTCTCACGACGCCTTTCTCGATATGATGGATCTTTACCATCGTGTCTTCATTCTTACTTTCTGCTTCTCTTCTGAATCCTCTTCCTTCCTATCTACCTTCCTATGGCCGTGGCCTCCCCGTCCTTCAAACATTGAGTATTCCAGCGGCCTCTAAGCTGTACAACTCTACTTGTTCAGTACACGTTCCTCTATCCCTGCATGATTCATCTAGACTCGCAAGTTAATACAGAATCCTAGAGTGCTCCATATTAACGAAATAGGTATGTTTTCACAACTCTTGCTAATCCATTAGTTTACTGTTTCCTTACTGATCTTCCAGTTTTGTACTGCATTATTGATTTTCCACGTTTCCAGACTCGCTGGCCATCTAGTTTTACACAGCCTTATTCCTCTTGTAGCATTTGATTGCCTAAATGATCACACAGTCTTCCATAACCTTATACATCATCCAGTTTTCCATAGATATGAACTCTCGGGTGTTCCAGGTGGGCAGCCTCGGGGCCTGGAAGTGTTAGTAATGGTCCATGACTACACCGGGGACTCACTCTCCCTCAGATACAATTTTCTGGTAATTGGATTATTCTCACTGTAGACGTTCAAAATCGAGGGAATATCCAACCTGGAATGATATATCCCACTTCCAGAAGGGGGTATTGCTCCCCAAAAATGCACTCGGCCCCAGTTATCTGTTATTAGATAACTGAGAAAGCTACAATGTGTTCGGCTATCATTCATTTTTTTCTTCAATGTATTACTCTTTATTTGATTGGGTTTCCAGCAAACTTTCACCACACAATACCCAGCTTACATTGGCTTTTGTCCGTCTGTGTATCTGTTTTTGTTTCTCTGACTTTGACTCTCTTTATTTCTCAGTTTCTGTTCAGCATTTTGGTAGAGATGGTATGTCTACCCATCTGTTGGCCTTTGTATGAATCTTACAACATACGGTTGTCCTTCCTCGAGGACAATTAGTTGGTTCACATAACCAATTACATTAAATTGTCTATCGCTGCCCCTCTTTGTTAATAATCCTGAGTGCCACACCAGATCGAAGGCTCCTGCAATGCCCAGTGCAACAACACAGCTGATGATGGACTCATCCACTGATTAATGCCACTTGGTGCAGAGATTTTGCAAGAGACCAGCATCTGCTGAACGACCTTTCCTAAAATCATATATGTCGACCACACAATTGCTAATGATGGCAAGGTGTAATTTCCTGATTAATGCCTCATGAATTTTGCCAGTAACTGAAAGTGGCGACTATGGGCTCTAGTTTCTGACCATTGAACAGTTTTTTGTGTACTGGAATAACATCTGCCTTCTTCCATTGGGAGGGCTGCTAACTTCACTGAGCAGCTTCGTATAATAGTCTTGGGCTGCTCTTATCTGACCCCTCAGTCTTACCTGTGTCGAGTGTGTATAGTGATCTTCAGCATGATGAATAACCACGTCAAACAACTTTGATGCCCTGCAGACGATGATCCATAACAACGTGGCTGAAGATATGATGACACGATGTTATTCGATGATGGTGTTATTCCAACGCCCACGACTTGATAACGGTACAGGACCGAAACGTCGTCGTTTCTTCATCTTTTGATACACTGTGTGGATCATGATGACGTGGAGGTTGTCGTTCAGGATCAGGGACTTACATCACAGGAAAGGTCGGAAAGTGGTTTGCCAGTAGGTGGTCCGTCATGTGACTTGCTGGTTGCATGTGCTCGATCATCCCGATTTACTGGTGGGACTGTGTCCTCAGATAAGTGTCGATGCTAATCTATCCTGAGTTTACCTGAGGGCCACTAACAATAGTGGACTCGACAAGGACATGAAGCCGGCGGATTGTCAAAGGTCCCCCCATTTCTCATGGTGATCTTCTACATTTGGATTTAAAAATTTCCCATATTTTGCTTTTACAGCTTCGGCGGGTAGGTGGTTCCATGGGTTTATAACACTGTGGGTGAAAAAGCACCGGCTGTACTCAGTCCTACATTGTGGCTTGTTGAGCTTGAAACCATCGCTCCTTGATTGTGTTACATCTGGCCTTTTGAAGATATTGTCCGGATTTTAACATCCTCTAAATTGTTCAGTATTTTAAAAGTTTCAATGAGAACCGCCGTGTCATAACTGGTTTGCAGTGTTGTTAGCTCTGTGGCCTCTCAGCCATTCCTGGTACAAGAGGTCACAGGTCTGGAATTGTTTTTGTGGCCCGGTGTTACACTTCCTCCAGAGCAGCTATGTCCTTCTGAAGGTAAGGTCTCCATGCTAGGATACAGTAACCCAAATGGAGGCTCACAGGAGATTTATACAATTGAATCACTACCTTATTTTCCATAAAGTCAAAGGTACACTTGATTATTCCAAGGATTTGGCTATCTTTTATAACTGCCGCTTCTACCTGTTGATTTAATTTTCAAGGGATAGCGCCAAGTCATTACGACTATATAGCACTGGGAAGGGGTCAGGATAAGGATTTGGGATGGGACGGGGGGAAGGAATGGTGCCCAACCACTTGGATGGTCGGGGATTGAACGCCGACCTGCATGAAGCGAGACCTTCGCTCTATCGTCCAGCCCAAGTGGTTGGACCTTCTACCTGTTGAGCAACTTTCAGTGAGTGGTGGATTTTGACTCCAAAGTCCTTTTCTTCATCAATCTGCTGTAGTGTAATATTACTAATTTGGTAGTTGAGGAGTGGGGTGCTATGCCCCACATGCAAAGACTTGGGTTTGTCTATATTAAAAGCATTTGCTAGTCTTTTGACCATTTGTGGAGTTCATAATCTCTTCCAAATGTAATATAGTCGATAGTTGTAATGGCTTGGCACTTTCACCCTGATCATTCCCTTCTCTTCCCACTTTATCTTAAAACTTTGTGTCATCTGAAAGTTTGATGATTGTGGCTTATAATATTTTAATCTATGTCATTAATGTATATGGCAAAGAGAGTTGGCCCCAAAATGGACCCCTGTGGCACTTCACTTACCACATTTCTCCAGTAAGTTCATTTCCATTTAGCCAGACCCTTTGTTTTCTTTGTTTTAAACATTTATCCATTCTTGTATACTACCATTTTGTCCATGTGGCAGTAATTTCCAGTCATCCAAGTGGTACCTTACCAAAGGCTTTAGCAAAATCCCTGGATTCTACATCCCCCGGAAGTCCTTTGTCTGGGTAGCTAGTTATACTGCTTCCAAATATGTGAGCAGGTTTGTAAGGCAGGATGATTTTTTTACAAACCCATGTTGCCTCGATTTTACAAGATTGTTCACTGTGAGATGGTGAATGATTCCCTCCCATTAAAGTCTCTCCACTGAGCTTGCAGATGTGTGATGTCAAGATGATCGGACGGTAGTTTTCTGTTAGGCTTTTTCTGCCCTTTTTGAAAATATGGCTGACATTTGCGTATCTCCAACCTTGAAGGACTAGCTCCTAGAATACCTTAAAAGAGGTTGCCACTAGACATTCGATCCAACTATTTCAAATGCAAGTTTTATTTAAATTTCTGATTTCCTTGTGGCCTTACCCACTTTCGAACCACTTTTTCCAGAGGTTACATTTACTTGTGAACAAGATCGTCTATGAATGTTCATGTTGTGAGTCGAAGGCTGCCTTTTAAATCTCGTCCAGGCCATGTTTTGGGCCTCGGTTGCCACCTGGCAACGACAGACAAACCAAGGCAGATCAAAAGGCTTGGATACATACTTGCTGTGAGCGATACTCCAGTACTGGAGGTCCAGTATGCGAATGACGAAGTCGTTTGCTTCATCAAGACAGACTGGTGATCTGACGAACCAATATATCCCAAAAGTCAACAGTGAACAATGCTTGCGATTAGCACAGTTATGACAGATTCGAGGGACGAGCCAGAAATATGAAAAGAGAAGCTCAAAAGAAAATTCCATGCTCAAAACTGCTAAGAGTTCATCAAAATCACGATACCCTGAGAGTCCTAGTTGTCATCTGGACATGTTGCCAGCACACCACCACCACCACGACGATGCATGAGTGATCACGAAACCCTATGTGATCGCCAACATTGGAAAAGGAAGCCCCTGATGTTGGCAGACATTATGCTAATTGATTGACTACTCACACTGGCACGTTGTTAGACAAGGCAGGTGTTGGTAATGGGCATGGCAGGTGTTGGTGATGGACATGGCAGGTGTTAGTGATGGACATGGCAGGTGTTAGTGATGGACAAGGCAGGTGTTGTGATGGACATGGCAGGTGTTGGTGATGGACATGGCAGGTGTTGGTGATGGACATGGCAGGTGTTGGTGATGGACATGGCAGGTGTTGGTGATGGACATGGCAGGTGTTGGTGATGGACATGGCAGGTGTTAGTGATGGACATGGCAGGTGTTGGTAATGGGCATGGCAGGTGTTGGTGATGGACATGGCAGGTGTTAGTGATGGACATGGCAGGTGTTAGTGATGGACAAGGCAGGTGTTGGTGATGGACATGGCAGGTGTTGGTGATGGACATGGCAGGTGTTAGTGATGGACATGGCAGGTGTTGGTGATGGACATGGCAGGTGTTGGTGATGGACATGGCAGGTGTTGGTGATGGACATGACAGGTGTTAGTGATGGACATGGCAGGTGTTGGTGATGGACATGGCAGGTGTTGGTGATGGACATGGCAGGTGTTAGTGATGGACATGGCAGGTGTTGGTGATGGACATGGCAGGTGTTGGTGATGGACATGGCAGGTGTTGGTGATGGACATGGCAGGTGTTGGTGATGGACATGGCAGGTGTTGGTGATGGACATGGCAGGTGTTAGTGATGGACATGACAGGAGTTAGTGATGGACATGGCAGGTGTTAGTGATGGACATGACATGTGTTAGTGATGGACATGGCAGGTGTTAGTGGTGGACAAGGCAGGTGTTGGTGATGCACATGGCAGGTGTTGGTGATGGACAAGGCAGGTGTTGGTGATGGACATGACAGGAGTTAGTGATGGACATGGCAGGTGTTAGTGATGGACATGGCAAGTGTTAGTGATGGACATGACAGGTGTTAGTGATGGACATGGCAGGTGTTAGTGATGGACATGACAGGAGTTAGTGATGGACATGACATGTGTTAGTGATGGACATGACAGGAGTTAGTGATGGACATGACAGGTGTTAGTGATGGACATGACATGTGTTAGTGATGGACATGACAGGTGTTAGTGATGGACATGACATGTGTTAGTGATGGACATGACAGGTGTTAGTGATGGACATGACAGGTGTTAGTGATGGACATGACAGGTGTTAGTGATGGACATGACAGGTGTTAGTGATTGACAAGGCAGGTGTTAGTGATGGACATGGCAGGTGTTAGTGATGGACATGGCAGGTGTTAGTGGTGGACATGACAGGTGTTAGTGATTGACAAGGCAGGTGTTAGTGATGGACATGGCAGGTGTTAGTGATGGACATGACAGGTGTTAGTGGTGGACATGACAGGTGTTAGTGATGGACATGGCAGGTGTTAGTGATGGACATGGCAGGTGTTAGTGATGGACATGACAGGTGTTAGTGGTGGACAAGGCAGGTGTTAGTGATGGACAAGGCAGGTGTTAGTGATGGACATGGCAGGTGTTAGTGATGGACATGGCAGGTGTTAGTGATGGACATGGCAGGTGTTAGTGATGGACAAGGCAGGTGTTAGTGATGGACAAGGCAGGTGTTAGTGATGGACAAGGCAGGTGTTAGTGATGGACAAGGCAGGTTTTAGTGGTGGACAAGGCAGGTGTTAGTGATGGACATGATAGGGGTTAGTGATGGACATGACAGGTGTTAGTGATGGACGTGGCAGGTGTTGGTGATGGACATGGCAGGTGTTGGTGATGAACATGGCAGGTGTTAGTGATGGACATGGCAGGTGTTAGTGATGGACAAGGCAGGTGTTGGTGATGAACATGGCAGGTGTTAGTGATGGACAAGGCAGGTGTTAGTGATGGACATGGCAGGTGTTGGTGATGGACATGGCAGGTGTTGGTGATGGACATGGCAGGTGTTGGTGATGGACATGGCAGGTGTTAGTGATGGACAAGGCAGGTGTTAGTGATGGACATGGCAGGTGTTAGTGATGGACAAGGCAGGTGTTAGTGATGGACATGGCAGGTGTTGGTGATGGACATGGCAGGTGTTGGTGATGGACATGGCAGGTGTTGGTGATGAACATGGCAGGTGTTAGTGGTGAACAAGGCAGGTGTTGGTGATGGACAAGGCAGGTGTTAGTGGTGGACAAGGCAGGTGTTAGTGATGGACATGATAGGTGTTACTGATGGACATGGCAGGTGTTAGTGATGGACATGGCAGGTGTTAGTGGTGGACAAGGCAGGTGTTAGTGATGGACATGATAGGTGTTAGTGATGGACATGGCAGGTGTTAGTGATGGACATGGCAGGTGTTAGTGGTGGAGAAGGCAGGTGTTAGTGATGGACATGGCAGGTGTTAGTGGTGGAGAAGGCAGGTGTTAGTGATGGACATGGCATGTGCTAGTGATGGACATGGCAGGTGTTAGTGGTGGAGAAGGCAGGTGTTAGTGATGGACATGGCATGGGCTAGTGATGGACATGGCAGGTGTTAGTGGTGGATAAGGCAGGTGTTAGTGATGGCTTCCCTCATAATAGGTACTACCCTCATAATGGTACGTTCCCCTTCCTTCTATGAAGGCTTTCTTCCCTCATAGTTACAGATGGAGGTACAGATAGCAAGACTGCTGACGTGTGAGTGTGCAATCTCTTCACCCCCCCCCCCCTCATTCTCATTCTCATTCTCTCTCTCTCTCTCTCTCTCTCTCTCTCTCTCTCTCTCTCTCTCTCTCTCTCTCTCTCATCTCATCTCATTCAACAAAACTATATTTCAATACGCTGTGTATCATAACTAAGTCTGAATATTGCCTCTCATAATCACATTACAACGCCCCTCGCTAAAATTTGCATCCTAACGTCATAACTTTTGCAATTTAAGTCTGGGCGCGGCGCCCCCGACCCACCATGCACTTGTCTATATCACATCACAGTCAAGACTATTATACACCACTAACTCTAAAAGTGATGAATTGATTTAATTGGCGTATACCTGAACGAGAACATATCCCGTTGTCACTTAAAAATAAACCAGTCACTCGGTACTGTAGATTTATCGCATTATTATCTTAACTCACACTTGACCTAACTCACACTATGCTTAACTCACAATAGAGATCAAAAGGGCTTACAAAGGGCTCTCAAAAGGGCTTACTCGACCTTACTCACACCAGATCTAACTCACACTAAACCTAGGGGAGATACCCACCACGGAGATATAGATAAGATACTTGTGACATGGTTTCTGCTCACAAACAAAATATATCTTTGATAAAAATGTTAAAAACCAAGCAAATGATCAAATGTATAATATGCGTAATAAAGCGCCGACTATGTCGCCAGTAGGTAAACTAAACTGAGCAATTATGTCGCCAGTATAATTGCTCAGTTTAGTGAACTCAGTTTAGTCATGAGAACTCTATAACAGAGTTCATATGACACCTAAAGAAGACTGCATGTGTTCTGTATAACAGAGTATACAAGACACCTGAGCGAGGACACATGTGTCTCAAATAGGTGACCCTATTACTGCCCCAAAAAAGGCGAATCGTACCCCAAAAGAGGTGGGGTTTTATGCTCATTACCAATCCCATTTATGGCTTTCTCACTTAACCCTTATTGAACGCGCTCACTGAAATATGAAGCAATGTTCTGTCGCCTTGGGAACAAGAACACGTGAACAGTGAACATTTTTTCCCTTGTTCAAGCCTTAAAAGTAATCGTGAACGCGGAAAAAGTGACTCAACACGAAAACTCGAGATCAAGAGCACGAGGACCGTAACACGAGAACAAGAACACGAGAACAGTAACACGAGAACAAGAACACGAGAACAGTAACACGAGCACAAGAAAGAGGCTCTACACTACGGAGAATGCAGTTACAGAATCATCAAGAAAGAAGGATCTGAGGATTGGGATAATAGTTCGACACTAACAATAAAGCCACCACAAGGGAAGACATCGGCAGCGTATTTTACATTGGCAAAAAAATCCATTAGGAAACTGAATAGATCTCCATCAAAGCAATTTAACCACTTTTGACAGACCAATCCTGGAATACCATCACTTATTGAAATCTCCCTTGTGAAACAACCCAAAACTGAAAAAGTACAAACTTTTGCAACTAGATTGGTGCCAGAGCTAAGCTGCCAAAGCTGCGACGATTGGCTAATGGAACCTAAATCTCCACACCCTAGAAATTCAGAGAGGATATGATCCCACATACAAGATCAGGATGGGAAATAGATAAGTGGACAAGATGCATCTTCAGACTGGGAGACAGCAGCACAGAGGAACAGGTGGGCTAACGTCGTTGTGGTATACATGACAGTGGCACTATGTCGGTGGGGTATACATGACAGTGGCACTATGTCGGTGCGGTATACATGACAGTGTCACTATGTCAGTGTGGTATACATGACACTGGCACTATGCCACTGTAGCTTACTACAGGTGTCCCCCAGCGGAGTGAGAGACTGTCAGACAACACAAGGTCGACTGTGGCTAAACTCCCCCCCCCCCCCCCCCCGTGCAGGCGCTGACACGCTGTACATGTTCGCTTGTGACCGTTGATGTCTGTGTAATGTTTTCATTCGCTCTATTATCAAATTTTTTCATCAGCGTAATCCTTCCATTTGTTGCTATATGTTTGTTCTCTTTTATGGCCGTAATCCCGTTTCTTATCCGTTTTGTTCGCATATCAATTCTCTCTGAATCCGGTTTGGTCCAACCGAACGCTGGAACCAGCCCGACGACACCACTCCCATCCTCATGCTTGCCACCAATACCTGTCTGCTGCCACCATCAACCCGTCCATGCCTGCCACCAATACCCCGCATGGCTGCCACCATCAAGCCCTTCCATGCTGCCACCATCCGCCGTACATGCTGGCCAACCTCACCCGTCATGCTGCCACCATCACTCGTCATGCTGCCACCAATACCCGTCATGCTGCCACCATCACTCATGCCTCCACCACCACTCATGCTGGCCAAAACCACCACTCGTCATGCTGCCACCAATACCCGTCATGCTGCCACCATCACTCGTCATGCTGCCACCATCACTCGTCATGCTGCCACCAATACCCGTCATGCTGCCACCATCACTCGTCATGCTGCCACCAATACCCGTCATGCTGCCACCACAACCCGTCTGCTGCCACCATCACCCGCTGCTGCTACCATCACCCGTCATGCTGCAACCACACCCTCATGCTCCACCACCTCCCGTCAGGCTGACACATCGACCCGTCAGCTGCCACCAATAACCCGTAATGCCTGCACCATCACCCGTCTGCTGCCGACCATCACCCGTCATGCTGGCCACCATCAACCCGTCATGCTGCCCCATCACCCGTCATGCTGCTTACCACCACCCGTCATGTTTCCACTACCACCACCCTTCATGCCACCACCACCCAACCTTCTGCTGCTTACAGCCTCGTCTGCCACCACCACCACCCGTACCATGCCACCACCACCACCAATCATTCCACCACCACCAACTCGTCCATGCCACCACCATATCCCGCAATGCCACCCTACCACCCGTCATGCTGCACCACACCCGTCAATGCCACACCACACGAACCCTCATGGGCCACCACCACCCCGTCATTGCCACCACCACCGCCCCCGTCATGCCGCCACAACCACCATTCGTCATGCTGCCCACACCACCACTCCTTCATGCCACCACCACCGCCGTCATGCCACCACCACCGACTGTCCATGCCACCACCTCCACCCGTCATGCCACCACCACTCGTCATGCTGCCACCACCACCCACCATGGCCTGCCACCAACACCCGTCATGCTGCCCACCACCACCCCCATCCCGCCACCACCACCCTTCATTCTGCCCACCGACCACCCACCATGCTGCCAGCCACCACCACCCGTCATGCTGCCACCCCACCACCCATGCTGCCACCACCACCCGTCATGCCACCACTACCACCGCCGTCATGCCACCACCACCACCCACGGACCAGTTATGCCACCAACAAACACCGTCATGTGCCACCACCACCACCAACACCCGTCCATGACCACCACCACCCCGCCCGTCTGCCACCACCGCCCGTCATGCTGCGAGCACCACCAACGCCCGTTATCCCACCACCCACCCGTCATTCCACACCACCACCACCAACCTCACTGCCACCCCCACCCCACCCTTCTGCTGCGACCACCACAACCGCCCGTTATGCCACCACCACCCTTCAGGCCACCACCACTACACCACCACCGTCATGCCCACCACCACCACCCGTCATGCTGTGACCACCACACAACCCGTCGCCACCACACCCAACCGCACTTTTATGCCACACGCCCTCTGCCACACCTCACCCACCCTCATGCTCGACCACCACCACCAGCCCGTTTATGCCACCACCACCACCGTCGTCGCCACCAACCACCACCGCCTTATGGCCACCACCGCCCTCACTGCCAACCACAACCACCACCCGTCATGCTGCGACCCCCACCGCCGCCCCCGTCAAGTGTCACCACACCGCCCGTCATGCCGCCACCTACAACCGCCCCGTCAGCTGCGACAGCCACCACCGCCGTCATGCCACCACCACCAACGCCCTCATGCCCCCACCGCCCGGTCATGCCGCACCACCCACCCGGCCCCGTCATGCTTCGACCACCACCACCGCCCTTATGCCACCATACCAGCCCTCATGCAACCACCACCACCGCCCTCATGCCAACACCACCACCCCACCCTGTCATGGCCACCACCACCACCACCGCCCGTCATGCCACCACCACACCACCGCCCGTTATGCCACCCCCGCCCGTCATGCCACCACCACCACCGCCCGTTATGCCACCACCACCCGTCTGCCACCACCACCCGTCATGCCCCCACCACCAACGCCCGTTATGCACCACCCCAGCCCGATCATGCCACACCACCACCGCCACCGTTATGCAACCTCCACCCGTCATGCCCACCACCTCCACCCGTCATGCCACCACCACCACCGCCCGTTATGCCCACCACCCGTCATGCCACCACCACCACCGACCGTTATGCCACACCACCCTAATGCCCCACCACCGCCCTTTATGCCACCACCCGCCCGTCAATGCCACCACACCACCGCTCGTTTATGCAACCACCGCCGTCATGCCACCACCACCAACCGGCCCCCCGTTATGCCACCACCACCCGTCATGCCACCACCACCCGCCCGTTCATGCCAGTTGGCCACAAACCGCCGCCCCCCCCGCCGCAAAACCACCGCCCGTTATGCCACCAACCGCCCGTCATGACCCACCACCACCAGACACGCCCGTGTATGCCACCTCCACCCGTCATGCCACCACCCACAGCCCGCCCTGCCAACCACCACCACCGCCCGTTATATGCCACCACCACCGCCCTTCATGACCCACCACCAACCGCCACGTTATGCCAACTCACCCGTCATGCCCCACAACCCCAGCCCGTCATGCCACCGAACCACCACCGACCGGGGCACGTTATGCCACCACCGCCCGTCATGCCCCACCACCACCGCCCGTTATGCCACCACCAACCCGTCATGCCACCACCCACCGCCCCCGTTATGCCACCAACGCCCGTCCTTCCAACCACCACCTACCGCCCGTTAGCCACCACCGCCGTCATGCACCACCCCACCGCCCGTTATGCCACCACCACCCGTCATGCCGCCCCACCTCGCCCGTCTGCACCACCACCCACCTCCCGTTATGCCACACAACCACGCCCTCATGCCACCACCATCCACCGCCCGGTTATGCCACAATCCACCCGCCATGCACCACCACCGCCCGCATGCACACCACCACCACCGGCCCTTCACCACCACCGCCCGTCATGACGACCACCCACCACCACCGTACCGTCATGCCACCAGCCACCCACCACCGCCCGTCATGCCACCCCACCACCACGCACACGTCATGCCACCCACACCAACACCACCGCCCGTCATGCCACCACCACCACCAACCACCCTTCATGCCACAACCACCACCACCGCCCGTCATGCCCCCACCACCCAACCACCCCGTCATGCCACCACCAACACCACCACCCCGTCTGCCACCCGAACCACCACCACCAGCCCTCATCGACCACCACCACCACCACCCGTCATGCCACCACCACCACCGACCGCCAGTCATGCTGCGCCACCACCGCCCGTATGCAACCACCACCACCAACACCCTCATGCCCCACACCACCACCCGCCCGTCATGTCTCACCAACCCTTCCGTACATGTATCTGTTTATGAAACTACCGCTACAGTTATCAATTCGTTTTATCCATTTAGCGTTTTTGCAACAGTGCCATATTGTTTTTGTTAGTACTCCTGCTTTATTTTGGTTCCGGTTATCCTCCCCCGCCTGCCGCTATCTCCCCTGTAGCATCAGTGTGGCGGCTGCCACTCTCTCTCTCATCCCTCTAACTACACAACACCCCTCCTCACCTGCTCTCTTCCCGCTCCTCTTCTCTCTCCCTCCTTATTTCTCCTCCTCTGCTTTCTCCATTAATCTCCTTCTCCAACTTCTTGGCTCTCCTCCTCCTCGGTCTTCGTTCCTACCTCCTTCTTACACTCACCAATTCCTC